>CANTUQ010000139.1:8225000-8462500 GCA_947683425.1 Excoecaria cochinchinensis
CTTGGTTGCTTAAAACACCATCACTTTTCCTTATATTTCTTAAGTGACCGAATATAAACATCAAAGAAACCACCATAAATTTACTTCTTTTTTGCAATATAATTACAAAAACATACTCTAGACATCCTAAAATACCTATTTGAAACTTTAAACCAATTTAAAAACATCAACTTTATAAACCTCAATTTGACACATAAAGTTTTCCACTTACTTCCTCCCACTTATTTCACTTCAAATGAGCTTTAGAGACCACCTAATTGAAAAGAGAGGCTGGAAATTACTTGGGAATGTTGTATTTGGTGGGAACCATGGAAGAGAAATGAACAAAATCCATGGAGGAGGAAGAGTTCAAGTTGGCCAAGGAAGAGAGGGAGGAGCCTGCTGGATTTTTAGGGATTTCTCTAGAGAAATCTATAATTCATGGGTTTACAAAGTTGTCTTAATGGGCTAGGCTTGGTCCAACCAAGTTGGCCAACCATACTTAAGCACAATTAAGTTTTAAGCCCATTTTGCAACCCAAAATAATTTTTTATCACTTTTGAAAGTCAATTCTTCCCAAAATCAGTTCCCTAATTCTTAAAATATATAATTTAGCCTCCACATAAAATTTTAGCTTAATCGGAGACCGTTTCTCGGTCCGATAATTTCTTATCCCGTCCGACAACTAAATTTCCTGTTTCATCGTAAACTTTATTTTTCTTTTCCATTTGATTATTCATATTATTTCAAGAAAATCCATACTTTTAGCTAATTTTTTTGAGGTCCATAGCATCAATTAGAGCTCAGTCAAACCTTGGTCAAACTAATTACACTAAAGTCAAACTGGTTCGATCGATCTGATTCACTAATTTAACCAGTTCGGTTCACTTTTCATCCTTAACTTTCATTTGCTCATAATAGCTCATTTGACCTTGGTTTCATCTCATTCAGGATCCATTTTTGGTCTAGTTCAATTGAACCGGTCCGATTCATCCTTTTTTTATTGCAACCATAAAATTACTTTTTGACTACCAAATTGTTCTACACACTATTCTGAGTCTATCAATGCCTTCAGATTATTTTTTAGATGTCATTTACTATCTTTAAAGCCTTGGTCAAACTTCATTCAAATCTACTTACTATTTGCATCGGACCAAAGGCTACTTCAATTTGACTTTCGAGAACCTTTTTGACCTCATTTTTGCACAAAATTACATCACCAGACTCCTCTTAACTCATATATTCTATTGGTCCAATAAAATATTTTTAGCTAATAGCTGTAATTTTTAACTAGAGAGTTTCCCAGGGGGTCACTGTGACGCGCGTCGAACCCTAGGCATCCCGAACCGCCCGCTTCTAGGGTGATCAGGAGAGGTTCATGAAAACTTGTAAGAAAATTATAAGTGCATTCATTTTGGGCAACAAGGAGGTTTCTTGGAGTCGCCACCCAATAGAACATTGGGAAAGGTCGTCTAGCCTCAGTGAGCCTAAGACAGCGCTGCTATGTCCATTATAGGAAAGCTGGAGGTGTCTTCGAGGCTTTCACCCTAAAGATAGGGTGGTCCTCTAGCCTCACGCTTGGGCAAACTAGAGGTGTCTTGGAGGTATCCACCTTAATAGAACATTAGGATGACCCTCTCGCCTCATGGCGCCTAAGACTGTACGATTTTGAGCCTTTTATGGGACACAAGAGGTGTCTTGGAGGCCCCATCCCAATAGAACATTGAGATGGCCCTCTCGCCTCGTTGAACCCAAAGACCAGAGAAGGTTCGAGACTTTTCATTTATTCATACCTTAGTTAGAGTTGCAATTGAGTTCTGAATTTAATGTTTCATCCCATTTCTTATTCAATTCGGTGCAGTTTAATTAAAGCGCAAGTTATTCATTCAAGGAAAGCGATAAATAAATAAAGCATAATTAAAGTAAAGTGCATGAAAATAAATTACAATAAAACTAGGGGTGGAATACAACCCCCATTGTAAATAAAAAAACAAATCATACATAAAATGGGCTATTTGTTAAAGATGAGCACGTTGGTCCTCCCATGCATATTTATTATAAAACAATTTTGATGTGACAATTTTATTTTGGATGAAGAAAATCGGGACATTGGTCCCATTTTTATTAGGAAAGATTCAAAGTTAATTAATAAAAATATTTTTAGTGATTTTCTTTTTAAACATGCATAAAAATAAATAATTTTTACATAAAATACACAAATACGACAAATAAATCGAAATGAAGGAAAATGCGGAATTTAAATATGCAAACCCAAGTGAGATTCCTAATCCCTCGATCTCGCATCTTCGTCCATGGATAATGCTCAAATAAAAAAAGGCAAGTGTTATAGCCAAAAAGAAAAAGAAAGATTAAGGTTAGTAATTAAGTCAAATCGAATAAAATACAATACAATAAAATGGATCAATCAAATCAAATTAAATAAATAAAACTAACAAATATATTAATTAAGCTAATCAAGAAAGTAAATCAAGTAAATAAAAAGAATAAAAACATACGAGTGCGAGAATGAATGGAATAATGTGTGTGCGTGAACAAAATAAATTAATTAAATTAGCAACATAGCGTGATAGAACTAAAGATACAAAATTGATTTGATTAAATTAGCTATTTACATGTTATCATAAATAACATAAAATATTTACATGGCAAAAAGATCAGTCAAAATGAATTAATTAACTATATGTTAAAAATAATGAGAAATCAAAGCAAAATAAATTAATTACATGTTAAGAATATTGAGGAATCAAAGCAAAATAAATTAATTACATGTCAAAAATAATGAGAAATCAAAGTAAAATAAATTAATTACATGTTAGAAATAATAAGAAATCAAAACAAAAATAAATTAATTACATGAACAAAAATAACATAAAAACATATTAAATATGACAAATATATAAACAATAGAATAAATAAATAAAAACAATAAAAATATACATGTTAATCAATTAAATATGGACAAAATAAATAAAAGAAAATAAAAGTGTCAAGCCCATAATGTTTACCCTCAGATTTTCGGATTCGATGAAAGTAAAAATGATGATTGATTTTACTTGTTTGTGATGTGCCAAATTAGAGTGAAATATGATGAAAATGTTGGAATTTTATTCCAAGGAAAAAGATTAAAAAAAATGATCAAAAATTCTTTAAGAACAAAGAATTAATTTATTTGCCTAAAGAATAATTTTTATTGATTAAAAAATAAAAATGATCCCAAGAACAAACAATTATTTTATTTGTCTTAAGAAAAAAAAATCTTATTTTTAGAAAATCAAATGAAAAAATTAGGTTTTGATAACAAATAATTGTTTTATTTGACTCAAAATTATTTTTTCATCAAAAATAGATTCAAATAAAAATCATTAAAAAAAACTCAAGTAGAAAAATAAAATTATTGAAAGACAAAAGAATGAAAATTTAATTTTTAAGAACAAATAATCACTTTATTTGTCTCAAAAATCAATTTTCCATCAACAAAATTCCATCTAAAATATATTTAGAAGAAATTCTATTGAAAAAAGATAAGGTGTCACACCCCGTTTGCCCCCTATTAGTATGAGCCATGTTTGTGCATGTGCATTGTATGAGTTTTGACATGTATAAAGGGCATTTTGGGTAGAAATGTAACACCCAAAATCAGGCCTAGTCGGATTTGGCAAGTTAAGTTGGTTAAGTGAAGGATATTTCGGTAATTTGTGCGTGAGAATTTGGGATAATAAGGACTTAATTGCTAAGTAATTAATTAAATAAGTTAAGTGAAGGAATTATTATGGTGTGCTTCTAGTGTATGGTAGTAGGATGTATGTGGGCTAAGAGATTTTATTGTGCGGTTTATGAGCATGGTGCCTTGGATGAAAAGTGGGTTATAAGGAAATGTTAGGGTGTGACTTAAGTTTGGTGACTTAAAGATATTTTTTGTAAGAGGTGCTTGTGTGTGTTTGGTGTATGGTGCATGTATGAGAAAGTCAAAAGTGGGTTTAATGGTCCAATGAGAGCCTGCCATGTGGCATGGTTGGTGGGCATTGATGGGTAAGTAAGAAAGGAAGGGAAAGAGAGAGAGAGAACACAGAAATTTACATTTCCCGTTCTCCTCCCTCTCTCGTTTCCTCTTCTTCTCTTTTGGCTTGGATTGTGCTTTGCTTAAGGTGATTTTGTTTGGGTTTGGAGCTAGATTGAAGAGGTAAGTCAAGGTTTAGGGTTCTTGTGTTTGGATTCTTCTTCCTCTTCTCTTTTGATTTTATTAAGCTAGGATTTTTGGAAGAGTGATTTGTGGGTTTTGGTTTTGTGCAAGCTTGGGGTACCAAGAGGAAGGTTAAAGGCAAAGAGAAGATTGAAGAGTGAAGATCAGCTGGGTTGTGCTTCAAAAAGGTTTGGAAGCTTTGATTTCTACATTTGAGTTTGAGTTGTCTTTGCCTAATTCTCTTTGGATCATGAGTATGTGTTTATGTTTGTTTCCAAAAATTTGAGTGCTTTGATATGAGTTTATGCATGAATTAATTTGGGTAAATGTGTTAGTAATCCATGTTATTGATTGAGATAAATGTATATGAGGGTTGTTATTGAAATGCATGAGTTTTGGCAATTCTGTTCCGTTTTTATCTGATCTCCACGTGTTGTTTTTGTCATACTTAGAGTTGTAGAACCCCAAATCATGTAATTCTTAAGCCATTAGAACCACGACTTCTATGCCTTTAAATGTCCTAGAAATAGCCTTGGGCTAATTCTTGCTCTAAGACCCTTAAATTTGGATAAAACTGTAGTATCTTTGTTTGTGTCGGGTTATTTGAGCAGTATACGTTGTTTAGGTCATATCTGGAGTTCTAGATGTCCTTTTGATCTGAAATTTGTTTCATTTAAACTTTAACATGCTAGGGAACATTTGTTAAGGGGAAGTTTTGGCTAAAAATGAGGTTCAAAGGTCGGTTTAGGCAACACAAGTCAGGGGCGTAAAGCAGTCTTTTTAGGTAACAGAGGTCGCGACAGAAAAACTTGATTAAGCCTTTTATTCCTTATTTTTGAGCACATGGTTGACCCGGATCAATCCCCTGCCCTTCCCCTCAGCTTATTATGCATGTTTAGGGTAATTAAATGACTATATAAGTAGTTGTCTTTGTGAAAACTTATGAGTATGATTAAGATTGGTGATCTAACTAGTAAATAACAATAGATATAACTCTGTGAAGGATGGCATATGGATGAGTACTAATATGTGTTGATCTCATGAGTAACCTAAGCATAATGCACAATATGTATGAATGCATATAAACATGGGGCGATTGAGATGAATGGCAAATAGTGTTGACATTATAGATTGTGTAAATGGATATTGTTTGTGGCATGATTTATTTGGAATTCTTGGTGTGGATGTTGTGTTTATGTTGTTAATGATTTGTGGCTTGCTGGAGGTGAGGTAAGTTGATGTTTCGATGTTGGTTTGAGATTTGGGTGTTGTGAAGAGGGAATTTTCTGCAGATTTCTGGGCAAGGGTTGAAATTCCCGACTCTGTCATGAGCGCGACATCGTCGCGAGATCGCGACAGAGCCCGGTGAAAGCAGCCCTCGCACGCCTCCGAGCTCTCCGTCGAGCCGTGCAGCAGAGCCTGTGTCGCGAGCGCGACAGAGAGCTCGGCTGCCGAATTGTTTGGGTTGGCAGCTCACTGTCACGAGCGCGATGTATGTCGCGAGCGCGATAGCGAGATGCCCTATTTCCCTTGCGAGATTACGAAGGTTGTCGTGATCGCGACCTGGGGCAAGTCGCCTCTGTCGCGAGCGCGACCCTCCCTGGTTTCCAAATTGAGTTTTCTTTTGTGATTCCAATGTTTGAATTCCGAACTTGTGATGCCTTTAGGTTTATACTTTGACTATTTTATGAAGTATATTAATATAATTGGATGTATTATTCATGGACAATGTTATGAATTATATGAATGTAATATGTTAAAATATATGCCATGATGTGACACATGATTTGTATTACGCATAACCTGCGAGAGTCAGTCTAGTGGATAGTTAGGCATGCCTAATAGAGTCTCTTTAGCTGCAGCCCTTTGAACGTTTGGACCCCGATCAGGTCCCTATTTGGTTCCTCGCGAACCCTTTAGTGTGAACGGATCTTGTTTAAGATCCCCTTTTGTTAAAATGTATTCGAATGTGGAAAATGATATTGTTTTTCGATTCGTACCCGTAAGGTACCTTGTGGCCGATTTGTACCCGTAACGTACTGCCCGTACACTCGTTATCCACTATTGTGAGTCAGCAGGTGCTTTATGGTTTTACTTTGCTTTGAAATAACTATAAGAATGTGATATCCGAATGAGCACGGTAATGATTTGAGGAATCGGTTTATATGTATATGAACGTGACTATGGGCTTTGGAATGCATGTCTGTATTATATAAGCATGTGAATCGGTTCAGTTGTGGCTGTAAGTACGTAAGATTTAACTGTACTTCCCGCATGGTGATGTTATGAATGTGATGTTATGTGATTATGTCTTCGGTCTCTACTATTGGAGTGTTTTCGCCAGGGTATTTTTTGTATTAGAGTTGCGCAGCGAAAGTGTGGTCCTTTGGATGTTGTCCCTTGGATTTTGGCTAGTGTGTGTGTATGGCATGTCAAAGCATGTTAGATAGCTAGTATTCTTAGCATGATAGTTGGGCACATTATTATATGGTAATTGTGTCGCATTTGAATGGGTTTTCAGTTAATGCATGGGTACTTGGTTATGACAATTGCATGTGTAAATCTCATGTGACTTCTCACGGTAAGGTACTGATATTTGATACCTTGGTAGGTATATGCATGTGATATTGTATGTAG
This sequence comes from Excoecaria cochinchinensis, assembly GCA_947683425.1. NCBI lineage: Eukaryota > Viridiplantae > Streptophyta > Magnoliopsida > Malpighiales > Euphorbiaceae > Excoecaria > Excoecaria cochinchinensis. Next base: position 8,231,818 of record CANTUQ010000139.1, read on the forward strand.
TTCTGCATGATGATACTTATATCATGTATTGTATTATGTCTGTTTTGGCCTTTTCCTCCGTAAGTATATGGTCATGGTTATGAGTTTTTGAATTAATGCCTTTACTATGCAAGTCTGAATATATATGTGTTATAAATGTTCGCATTAGCCATTGTGAATGTGTTATGCCTTGGCGACCATTGTGAATGGCCGTCCATGTTTCTTGTGTGTTCTCCCCACTAAGCGTTTATCGCTTAGCATGGATTTCCTTCCCGTGCAGGTGGCAGGTTTGGCTCTTTTCGAGTCGCGCATCTGCAAGGTCGGCCACATAGAAGTTAGAAGTTTTGTTATGTGATCAGCTTCTGTATTTTGGATTTTTGTTATTCCTGTAGTCTTATGTATCTGTAAGGTTTTGGATATTATTTTGGGTTATGTAAACGTTATTATATTTATATATAAGTTATTCCTTCGTTTTATCTTTTTCCTTATGCTTCCGCTGAATGAATATATATATATGTGAGTTAATGCATGTTCGGCTATTGTCTCTTTAAGGTTTTAATTTCTGTTGTATTTTCGTATGTATGTTATATATGAATGTATGCTTCCGCTTAGTGTATGTGTGTGTGTGTGTGAGTGAACTTCGGGTAGCGCGCCAGTCGGCGCCCTTCCAACGGGGGCGACGGTGGGGGTGTTACAAGAAATGTATGTTTTAAGAGTTTTGTTAACATGTGAATGCATGTTTGGTGTTAGAGTGTGTTTTTGGGGCTGTGCTTGTGTGGGTGTGTGCTCACACACTTGTAGGGTGTTATTAGTTGGGAGAGTTTTGTGTGTGTGTGTGATATATACATGTAGTGTGTGAGTGATTGGTTTCCACCACTAGGAAATGGACATGTGGCCTAGGTTAGAAAAAGGGGAAATTAAAAGAGGAAAGAGAAAAGAGAACAGGAATTTCTGCCTCTCCATCCCATTCCCTCTTCTCTTCGCCTCCTCTCTTCCTCTTCTCCTTCAATTTTGGTGTCTTAGCTTGGATTCAAGCTTGTGTGGTGGGAATTGGTTACTCCTTGGGATTGATTGGTAAGTTTCATGCATTTGTCTTGTTGTTGTTTAAGTTTTTATTTCCATTTTCATCTTCTCCTCTTCTTATTTTCTGGGTTTGGATCTAAGTTAGAGTTTTGTGTTTGTGTGTTTTGATGGTTTGATGCTTAGTTGAGCCTCCTCGTGAGCCAAAGGGCAAAGAGAAGGTTGGATCTAGTGGATCTAAGCATTAGGAGCAAAGGATTTCAAGGTTTGGGAATTTATGATTTATGCATTTTTGGTGATTTATTCTTTGAATGAATTTCTGGAAAATTTTGGTGTTCTTGATGTTTTTAATGGTTATTATGTTTTGGGTTTTGATTTTTATTGTTCATAAAACCTTGATTATGAGTTATTGAACAAAAAGTGAGATTGATTGAGTTGTGGTATGAATAGTGATGAGGTTGAATGTGTAACTTGATGTTGTTTTGAGAATTAGTGAGTAGGATCTTATATTGGTATGATTTGATGTTGTTAAATGGTTTATTAATGTAGTTTGAGTGAGGAGAAATTGGTTGGAATGAGAAGTTTTGGATTTGGCCTGGAAATGAGGTGAATTTGGCTCTATGGTATCGCATCTGTGCATGGGTCACGGTGGCAACCATTTTGGTTGTGACCGTGAGATATGTTCAAGATGCATTCTGCTGTGAGTTTGGACGTGTCACGGTGGCAACCATTTTGGTTGTGACCGTGAGGTGTCCAGACTTTTGCTTCTGTTTGGTTTCTTTGGTATGTCACGGTGGTAACCATTTTGATTGTGACCGTGAGGTACCCGAGACTTGCATTCTGCCAAGAGTTTTGGTATGCCATTGGTATGCGTTATGCTTGTCGACCATTGTGAATGGCCGTCCATTTTCATATGTGTGTTTCTCCATTAAGCGTTTATCGCTTAGCATGGTGTGTTTACCCGTGCAGGTGTGGAAGGAGTTTGCCTTGGGATAGTCGTCGCAGCCAAGCCAACACAGCTGGGTTATAGTGTAGGGCTTAATTTTGTAGCTTGATGATTCTTTTTGTATAGAACTCTCTTGTGTCAGTTTTGTAATAGTTTTCGCATGTGTATAAGTATATTTTTTGATATGTAATTATCTTTGTACCTGTAGGTTGATCAAACAGTAATGTAATATTTTCCGTTATATTAATGCATGATCAGCTTTTTTCGTGAATGATTTTGTAAATTTTTTAATTACCCTGTATTTAGGTATGTATGCTTGTGTATGTATGTATGTATATTATGTATCTGCGTGGTGGCACCTTTACCCATACGGCATCTCACTCCTTATCGGATGGGATCGCCTACGTATGAGTAGGGGGTGTTACATGAAGAGTTAAACTATTTTCTCTTTGTTTTTTGGGGAAAATCTGAAATAAAAAATGTAGAGAGAATTTTAGAGAAAGGAGAAGAGAAAACCTAAAAAAAACACTAAAAGAAATTCCCCCCTTTCTCTTTCTATCATTTTCTTTTTATATGAAAAAAATAGAAAATAAAATTAATTAAGGAAAAAAAACTAATTAATTCAGATATTAATTATTTTGAATTTTAAAAATGGAAAAAAACCTTTAAAAACCCAAAAAAATGGGATAAAAAACGGATTTTTGGGTAAAAAATCGGAAAAAACTGATTTTGGGGCGAAATTGGGCCAGTTGCGGCGGAACAGGGGTGACCGATGCCCGTCGGCGCGCGTGACGGGCGTCGGCACTCGCCGCTCTGCGCCGGCGCCCCCTGCGGGGCGCCGCGCCGTGCGCTCCACGAGCAGGCGTGCTGTCGCGCCTCGACACTCGCAGAAATTTTATTTTATTTTATTTTTAAATATAACTAAAAAAACTATAATTTCTAAACCCCATTTTTCAAATCTAATTTTAAAAATATTTTTTATTATTTTTTATTTTTTCACTCTAAAATGCAAGTTTGACAAGTAAATCACTACTTTCAACCTTTTTGCCTGTGACAAGGCATCTTATCATCATTGGGTAACTCTGATTTGGGCTGCCTCAGGACCTGGTGTCTACAGTTGCCCCCAATTTTGGGGAAATTAGTGCACCGGTGCCTAGATGAGCCAAAATTCAGAGAAAAAGGAAAGAGATGCATACCTAAGGCAGCCCTTACCTTTTTGCCGTGTGGAATGTTGCGACTTGTTGCCGTTGAGCTATAGTGCTATCCGACTGTGGCTCATTTGCATTCTTTTCTATCGCATTGTCCCGCTCATCAGTCTGATTGCAGGCATCTGTGAGAAGCGGTGTCCTCTAACCATCATCCCGTTGCGATCTGTTCTATCGCATGTGCCCTGTTGTCCTCGTCTCGACATGCACGGTAGTTGGTATGTCCCGCTGGCCTCATTTCGGCTTGCGTGGTGTCTGTGGGATGTAGTACTCTTTGACTACAACCTCATTGCGATCTGTTCTATCTTGCGTGCCCCGCTGTCCTCGTCTCGGCATGCACGGTGGCTGATCTGTCCCGCTGGCCTCATCTCGGCTTGCACGATGTCTGTGAGATGCAGTACTCTCTGACCATAGACCCGTTGCGATCTGTTCTATCACGTGTGCCCCACTGTCCTCATCTTGGCATGCACGATGGCTGGTCTGTCCCGCTGGCCTCATCTCAGCTTGCACGGTGTCTGTGAGATGCGGTATTCTCTAACCACAGTCCCATTACGATATGTTCTATCGTGTGTGCCCTGCTGTCCTCGTCTCGGCATGCACGGTGGCTGGTCTATCCCGCTGGCCTCATCTCGGCTTGCACGGTGTCTGTGGGATGCGGTATTCTCTAACCACAGTCCCGTTGTGATCTGTTATATCGCGTGTGCCCCGCTGTCCTCATCTCGGCATGCACGGTGGCTGGTCTGTCCCACTGGCCTCATCTCGGCTTGCACAGTGTCTGTAGGATGCAATATTCTCTAACCACAGTCCCGTTCCGATCTATTATATCGCGTGTGTCCCGCTAGCCTCATCTTGGCCTACACGGCATCTGTGAGATGCAGTACTCTCTGACTACAACCTCCCGTTGCGATTTGTTCTATCGCGTGTGTCCTGCTAGCTTCATCTCGGCCTGTACGGCATCTGTGAGATGCAGTACTCTCTGACTACAACCTATATTTGCGATCTGTCTATTGCTTGTTATCATCTAACCTCTTCCCGGCCTGTACGGAGTCTGTGAGATGCAGTACTCTTTGACTACAACCTCTGTTTGTGATCTGTTCTATCGCTGGTGTCCCGCTAGCCTCATCCCGGCCTGCACAATGTCTGTGAGGTGCAGTACTCTAACTACGACCTCTGTTTGCAATCTGTTCTACCACTGGCGATCCACTAGCCTCGTCCCGGCCTGCACGGTGTCTAGGAGATGCAGTACTCTCTGACTATAACCTCCGTTTGCGATCTGTTCTACCGCTGGTGATCCGCTAGCCTCGTCTCGGCCTGCACGGTGTCTGGGAGATGCAGTACTCTCTGACTACAACCTCTATTTGCGATCTGTTCTACTGCTGGTGATCCGCTAGCCTCGTCCCGGTCTCCACGGAGTCTGTGAGATGTAGTGTTCTCTAACTACAATCCCGTTGTGAGATGCAGTGTTCTCTAACTGCAATCTCGTTGCGATCTGTTCTATCGCATGTGATTGAATGCTCTGTCTTGGTAGCTGCTTTTGGGCTTGCACAACATAACCTTGGTAACCTCCAACCAATCCGTGTAACATCCTATCTATTAACCATTATTCAGTCAGTGTAATATTTGCTAACCACCATCCGGTCAGTACAATATCTGATCTGCTAACCACCATTCGGCCAGTATAATATCTGATCTGCTAACCCCCATCCGGCTAGTACAATATTCTGATCTGCTAACCACCATCCGACTAGTATAGTGTTCTGATCTGCTAACCCCCATCCGGCTAGTACAGTGTCTGATCCGCTAACTCCCATCCGGCTAGTACAATATTCTAATCTGTTAACCCCCATCCGGCTTGTACAATGTTTGAGCTGCTAACCCCCGTCTGGCTAGTACAATATTCTGATTCGCTAAACCCCATCCGGCTAGTATAATGTCTGATCTGCTAACCCCCATCCGGTCAGTACAATATCTGACTGTCGACCATCCTTAGGTCAGCATGGTGACTCACTCGTCATTGTCTTTACTAGCACTTATGAAGCTTTTTTCTACAATAAAGAACAAAGCAAATACGTAGGCTATATAAAAGGGGTACTTACCTGTGGCATTACATACCTGTTGGGGCCGATGTCAGACGGGTGCCCCCCTGATGGACGGTTGGTTTTTCCCCAAATATCGATTCGTCTATCATCTCCAACGTAGCCTCCTTATTGAAAAGACCTACGTACTTCTTAAGAGGGTGAGAGTATTTGATGTTGAGCCTCCAGAGAGGAAAATAGACTTGAGCCTCCTCAGAGAAAAATTATATTTGAGCCTCCAGAGAGGAAATTGTATTTGAGGTTTTGATGCTTGCCTGCAGGCGGGTAGATTTCAATGTCTTTGGTGTCTCTTACCCTGATTTTTGGGATTTTCACATTTTGGATGTATTTGAATTTTTATAATATGTTGGATTTTCAAGGACTTGAAAATATCTTCTTTTTGTTTTTATTTTGTTTTGTTTGTTTGTTTTGTTATTTTGTTTATTTTGTTGTTTTTGTTTGAGAATTTGTACCATTTGTACATTTGAAGTTGGATTTTGTACACTTATTGTGTGATGTGTGAGCATACATCTTATGATAAAGAAACTTACCTGATTGCCTCCGGTATGGTGTACATGAACAGGCATACTCTTTTAAATGTCCTCTTGGGAGCGAGTCCGCGAGATTCTATTTTCATGACGACTTTATCTTGGTCTGATTGTTCGGTGTGGATGAGTGCCGATGTAGAGCTGAATGTACCTCGACTCATTTTGACGTCTGATTGCCTAAAGTATGTGTGGGTAGTCTGACTTCTCAAGGGATCTTCTTTTCTGTAGATTTGTGTGATTCCAGATTGCCCTTAGCATGGTGTGCCTGGATATGCTTGTTCTTTTGGGCGTTCCACCTCTGTACATATTTACTTGATTTTATGCTGGATACGGTGGCCAATCATGTTGAGCTGAACCCATCCCTTGGATCATCCTTGCTAATGAGGCTTATTCGGACCTTTCCCTCTGAGTCATGTACACAACAACATATACAAAGGATTATGTGTGCGTATGGAACTATGTGTGAGAAATATATGCATAAAGCTATATACACGAAACACAAGCAAAGGATTAATGTACAAGAATTGTGTGTGCATATCTATAAGTGTAAAAGACTGAATACATGTGACATGCATGTGATATGCAAAAATGAATAGACCACATCCCTGGCGGTTAAGGGATTCGTTGAGGGTACTGCTCGGCTGCTTACATTGTTTGATGCTCCCAAGGATGTAAAAAAGCATTGTCTTGGCTTTACGGACTCTGACCCATAATCTTTTCAAGGATAACTAACCCATAAGTATCTTTGCCCCCCGATCTATGAGCATTTTGCCCCCTAGGACTCTGAATCAAATTCTTCATTATGCACCACCTGCCTAAAGGAAATTTATTTGGAGTAATGCCTCCTTATCGCTCCAAGCGTCAAAGGTCATCGTTTTAAAGGTAGTGCGTCCCTTGTGGATTTTCACACTAGCTTTTCTTAGCGGGAAATGCATCCCTTTAGGGATTTTCACATAACCCTGTGCCTAATTTTTGCCTGGAATGGGCCCAACCCACTCCAGCGGCTTTTATTCATTTTCAGTTTTTGAAGTACAGACTACCTATTCCCAGGTTTTCATCCTGCCCTTTGGCCTAACTTTTACTTAGAGAGCCAGTCACGATTTTCATCTCTAACGGCCTTTTTTTTAGACTCTCTTGCCTTTCAGGTATGGCTACAAGAAAAGTTAAAGCTACTAGAGCCCCTTCCTAGGGTAATCAACAGTTATTCTCTGAGGTATTTCTCTTTAGGCATCAGTTGCATTCCTTTGACTTTCTGGATAAATGTGTTGCCAGAATAGGTGAGGTAGCGAATGAGGATCGGGTTCTTTAGGGCTTCATAAGGCTGCCTTTTATATTATTGCCCATTGTGCTCGATAGTTCAGAGGGATTAACGATATAGCGAGGCATCCCTATCTTTCCAAGATGGACCTTTATCTTCGGTTTTGAACTCCATACATCATGGCCTCTAGGCAAGCTGGCGATGAAGACTATTATACCATCTATCGGGGATTGTTCCTTTACTCCCACTAATACATTCAAAAGGTAAGAGATTAGTCTTGCAGTTGATAATAGAACTACTCAACTTAAACATCCGAGCGGTGAGAGCAGTAGTAGAGTGTAGTGATTTAGATTTCATACATTCAGTAATGAACAACATTTCTCTTTTTATAAATGAACTAGAAAATAATGAACACATGTAGTTGCAAAGATTGTTGACATTTCGGTATGATTTCTCTATACATGATCATTATCTAACATCGATTCAAAATGCAAAACTATATCTAATCTCAGAGTAGATCTTGTAAGCATCAAACTCCTGTCTCCAATCAGCCCTCTCGGGTTTTCTTGATTGGACATTTTCTCTCAAGCCTCTAATTTTTGCCCAGGGTGCCTTTTTTCGGTTTTCACCCTGATGAGGCGCCCATTTTTAGCAAGGCCACCTTTTTTCGATTTTCGACACCCGCGGGCTTTTATTTTCTTCTTTTGATTTTTAATCTTTAGCCATGGACTTCTTGAGTCTGTTGATGCTGATCGGTTCTTTGAAGTCATCTTCATCACTGCCTGTTGCTGCTACCTTGGATACAATCTCTGAAGAACAAGGGGTCCTCTCATATTAGCCTAAACCTATCCCATATGCCTGAAACACCTGGTCTCATTTGCTTGACAATTGAATCTCCCTCTTTCATCGGATGCTTTCTAGCTGTCTTTCCAAATGATCAAGAAAAATGTTTTCTGATATATCTGACTGTGGCGATAATCCCATGACTTGTCCTTATCTGACTTGTTCAATTGCTGCTGCCGTTGCTGTGTCCTATCGGCTTCCAAAATCTGGGCTTCCATGAATGTTCTTAAAGGTTTGAGCTCTATTTTGATCAGCCATGTTGTTTCTGTCCTATGTATTGAGAACTGGGAGGTGACTCTTGTGGAGGTTCCGATGGCGGTTCTCTAGCTTCAAAGTGCACAAGGCCATTTCTCTGCCCAGTCCTTGTAATTTTTAACCATCTTGATCAAGATCTTCTTGTTAGCAACCTCTGCTACCCCATTAGTTTTAGGGCAATATAGAGAGGACTTGTGGCCTTTAATGCCATACGTCTGGAGCAACTCCCTAGCCTTAACCATAAGGTGTCCTTCTGTCCTTGAACCTTACGTGGTGCGGGAGACCATCTTGACATGACCCTATCCTTTGGGGCTGTAGGGCGTACCTCCCGTATGATGTCCATTTCCAAGCTCGAGCAACCTATATCCATTGCAAGTTGATATAATTCTTATGGTCCTTTTCGAAAGTCAAGAAAAAGGGCAAAGTACGGGCACGTGTAAATCAGCGGGATTTGAACAAAACTTGCCCCCCATGATGGTTTTCCAATCTACATATTGATTCTTTTCTTTCTCTCTTTTTTGTATTTTATTTTTCTCTTTTTTTTCCTTTGTTCTTTTTTCCTATTCCTTTTTTTTTCTTTTTGTTCTTCTGAGGATAAGCTTTTTTCAAATTCTAATAGTTTACACATACATGCACTTCTCCTCTTCTTGATTTGGAACATCATTGGCCAACCATGACTGGCATTGAACTTCGACTAGAAATTTTTTGCTTGATTTCCACTTGTGAGTCCTCCTTTTGATCTTATCCGCCCCTTCCAGCTTCAATCTTCTGAGCTTCTGCATGGCCGGTTCATGATTGTGATGTGTTTGAACGATGTGTCTAGTCATTCCATGACCAACTCTTAGTGTGTCTTCATATGTCCAGGCAAAGATCTTTTTTATATTTTATTGAATTTCTCTCAAATTTTGATCCCTCCTCAGGAGTTATAACAAATTCTATCAAGGCTTTCTTTGGGTTCTCCCAAAGTTCTGAGATTAAACGAAGTAACATCAATTGAATCAATATCAAATATGAATGATTCATGATTATGCGTAGTGAAATCATAAGAGATATCACACAAGTAAGCAAAAATGTTCATGTTATTAATGAAATCATAATGTCATTATTAACAGTTCAAAAATAAAAAGAACATTCTAAACAGCTAATCAATTTTCGCTTTTGTCAACAAAGATGCTGCAATTAGTGGTCCATTATCATCCTCAAGAACCATCCTCCCTTCCCCAATTTAGGCACTTAATCCATCTTATTCTTTCCCTCTCACTTTTCTGGGTCGAAGATCTGTTTGGAGTCAATCAGATCTTGAATAGCTTGTTTCAAGGTCTTACAATCATCTGTGGTATGCTTGGTGTGCTGGTGGAAGGCGCAATACTCATCCCCTTTGTGATCGGGTTATCCCTGGCTACTAGTGGGCCTAGCCGACAATGGTTGTAATATCCCCTCCTTCATCAGTCTCTTGAGGACCTAGGACAAAGATCTGCCCAAATTAGAAAAATGCCTTCGATTCACTTCTATGTTTGGAGCTTCTGCTATCTTTTCTTTTTTTAGGTCTGGCACCAATTCTTAAAGACGGTCTCTCAAATGATGACAATAGTCTGTTCTATGCCCTGAATACTAGTGATACGCGTAGTACCAATCTGCTCTATGTCTAGGGTGTCCTTGACTTGGGGCAGGCCCTGCTGGCAAGGGTTGTAACTTCCCTTTCTTGACGAGACGAGTGAAGTGCCAGGATAATGGCCTACCCGAAATAGTGAGGTGGGACTGAACTGCTCTAGTGGCTGAGACTTCTGTAGGCTTAACATTTACCTCACTGATGTTATGGCTTACTGAGCTTTCACCTTTTAGAATATGCGTGATCACGAGGTTTTCTTCCTCTTCAGGCACAATGCTATATTCTAAAGTGGGCCTCCTATTTCCTCCTTGTTCAACTGGGGTGAATTAAGTGGCCCCTTGCCTCTGGTTTCTAAAGAAAATGGAGGTACTGCAGTCGTTGCTGTATGTGCCCTCTCGACCGTGGCTGGCTTTACTTGGTTGAGAGCTGTTGCCATAAGCTGAGCTTGGAGAACCAGCGCTATGGCATCCATTCTTTCTTTGATCATAGCCAGCATCCTTTTTTTCCAGCTCTTCAAACCTTTTATCTATCTCCTGGGCAATCAAGGCGCGAGTCTCTTCTGTCAATTGTGAAGTGCCAGCCATTTCTAACGCCTTTAGATGCTCTGGTAAGAACGCTAAAACTTTGTCAGCCCACGTGAACTCTGATCGCTCCTTAAATAACTATTGGGATCCCCTAACCACCCAAGCAAATGGTCTATAATAGCTGAAAAGCAAGGAGTTAGAATGATGCATGAATAATATGTAATGCATGATCGTGTCGTGCAACAAATGGTATACAATGGCTAAAAGAGATTACAATGATACATGTGAAACATGTGAAAAACTATACATAGGATGATATGTATATGTAATAATTATATGCAAAGAATAGGATGTATACATAGGGAAAAAATAAAAAATTTTATTTGTGCATGAATGACATGAATATACAATGCATCATCCACAGCCACATGCAAGCAGATAGATCCTTCCAACCTTATTGCCCCCACACACGAGGTCGTGCGGTCTCTGTTCTAGGTGGGCTTGGCCCATGGGTTAACAGGGAACCCGATGGACGCGCATGGTGCACGACGAAAAATCGGCAGTATAACCTCTCTTAACTAATGTGCATACGCATGGATTTTGACCATTGTGTATTTAGGCAGTCCAAATAAATCGACATGGGCCTATCGGGGCATGAAAGCCTTTGATTAAGTGACTAATCAAATTATTTGGGTTTGTCCAATATAAAATGATCCATATATTAAGCAAGGTATTATGGTTCATACCACCTAGGGAAAGTATCTATTTCCATTACATGAGCTTTGGCCAGGGTGACGTTGCTTTAGGGTACCCAAGCATGGTTCCTGCCAACGGGTCTAACTCATCACAAGCGTAACGACCGGTCGGGTCTCCATTTAATATACCATGATGGTACAAGGCTTGGGTTGGTGATTATCCTTAACACTTTCCTACATTGAGTGAACGTAGGGTCATGCTTCGGGAATGCACCGGGGTTGAAAGAGGGACCAAACTAGTATAGATCTAAGCCTCTAATGAGATGCAATGCATTTTTCAAAAAAGGATAAAATTTTTAAATTAAAACTCAATTGCAAGTCTTGACCAAGGTACTTTCGAAGCGAAGTCTCGAGTATTATCCCCAGCGGAGTCACCAGTGTGACGCGTGTCGAACCCCGGGGCGTCCCGAATCGCCCGCTTCTAGGGCGATCGGGAGAGGTTCATGAAAACTTGTAAGAAAATTACAAGTGCATCCATTTTGGGTAACAAGGAGGTTTCTTGGAGTCACCACCCAATAGAACATTGGGAAAGGTCGTCTAGCCTCAGTGAGCCTAAGACAGCACTGCTATGTCCATTATAGGCAAGCCGGAGGTGTCTTGGAGGCTTCCACCCTAATGATAGGGTGCTCCTCTAGCCTCACGCTTGGGCAAACTAGAGGTGTCTTGGAGGTATCCACCATAATAAAATATTAGGATAGCCCTCTCGCCTCGTGGCGCCTAGGATTATACGATTTTGAGCCTTTTACGGGACACAAGAGGTGCCTTGGAGGCCCCATCCCAATAGAACATTGAGATGGCCCTCTCGCCTCGTTGAACCCAAAGACCAGAGAAGGTTCGGGACTTCCCATTTATTCATACCTTGGTTAGGGTTGTAATTGAGTTTTGAATTTAGTGTTTCATCCCTTTCTCATTCAATTCGGTGCAGTTTAATTAAAGCGCAAGTTATTCATTCAAGGAAAGCAATAAATAAGTAAAGCATAATTAAGGTAAAGTGCATGAAAATAGATTACAATAAAACTAGGGGTAAAATACAACACCATTGTAAATAAAAATACAAATCATACATAAAATGGGCTATTTGTTAAAGATGAGGACGTTTGTCCTCGCATGCATATTTATTATAAAACAATTTTAATGTGACAATTTTATTTTGGATGAAGAAAATCGGAACATTGGTCCCATTTTTATTAGGAAAGATTACAAGTTAATTAATAAAAATATTTTTAGTGATTTTCTTTTTAAACGTGCAGAAAAATAAATAATTTTTACATAAAATACACAAATACGACAAATAAATCAAAATGAAGGAAAATACGGAATTTAAATATGCAAACCCAAGTGAGATTCCTAATCCCTCGATCTCGCATCTTCGTCCATGGATAATGCTCAAATAAAAAAAGACAAGTGTTATAGCCAAAAAGAAAAAGAAAGATTAAGGTTAGTAATTAAGTCAAATCGAATAAAATACAATCAAATCAAATTGATCAATCAAATCAAATTAAATAAATAAAACTAACAAATATGTTAATTAAGCCAATCAAGAAAATAAATCAAGTAAATAAAAAGAATAAAAACGTACGAGTGTGAGAATGAATGGAATAATCTGTGTGCGTGAACAAAATAAATTAATTAAATTAGCAACATAGCATGATAAAACTAAAGATAAAAAATTGATTTGATTAAATTAGCTATTTACATGTTATCATAATTAACATAAAATATTTACATTGCAAAAATATTAGTCAAAATGAATTAATTAATTATATGTTAAAAATAATGAGAAATCAAAGCAAAATAAATTAATTACATGTTAAGAATAATGAGGAATCAAAGCAAAATAAATTAATTACATGTCAAAAATAATGAGAAATCAAAGTAAAATAAATTAATTACATGTTAGAATTAATAAGAAATCAAAACAAAAATAAATTAATTACATGAACAAAAATAATATAAAAATATATTAAATATGACAAATATACAAACAATAGAATAAATAAATAAAAATAATAGAAATATACATGTTAATCAATTAAATATGGACAAAATAAATAAAAGAAAATAAAAGTGTCAAGCCTAGAATGTTTACTCTCAGAGTTTCGGATTCGATGAAGGTAAAAATGATAATTGATTTTCCTTGTTTGTGATGTGCAAGATTAGAGTGAAATATGATGAAAATGTTGGAATTTTATTCCAAGAAAAAAGATTAAAAAAAATGATCAAAAATTCTTTACAAACAAAAAATTAATTTCTTTGCCTAAAGAATGATTTTTATTGATTAAAAACTAAAAATGATCCCAAGAACAAACAATTATTTTGTTTGTTTTAAGAAAAAAAAAATCTTACTTTTAGAAAATCAAATGAAAAAATAAGATTTTGATAACAAACAATTGTTTTGTTTGTCTCAAAATTATTTTTTCAACAAAAATAGATTCAAATAAAAATTATTAAAAAAACTCAAGTAGAAAAATAAAATTATTAAAAGACAAAAGAATGAAAATTGAATTTTTAAAAATAAATAATCGCTTTATTTGTCTCAAAAATTAATTTTCCATCAACAAAATTCCATCTAAAATATATTTAGAAGAAATTGTATTGGAAAAAGATGAAGAGTTAAACTATTTTCTCTTTGTTTTTTGGGGAAAATCTGAAAAAAAATGTAGAGAGAATTTTAGAGGAAGGAGAAGAGAAAACCTAAAAAAAACCCTAAAAGAAATTCCCCCCTTTCTCTTTCTATCATTTTCTTTTTATATGAAAAAAATAGAAAATAAAATTAATTAAAGAAAAAAAACTAATTAATTCAGATATTAATTATTTTGAATTTTAAAAATGGAAGAAAACCTTTAAAAACCCAAAAAAATGGGATAGAAAATAGATTTTTGGCTGAAAAATCGGAAAAAACTGATTTTGGGCAAAATTGGGCCAGTTGCGGCAGAACAGGGGCGACCAACGCCGGTCGGCTCTCGCCCAGCGCACGGGCATCGACGCCCGCGCGCCTGCACGCTGCCGCGCATCGACACTCGCGGATTTTTTTTTTAAATATAACTAAAAAATCTATAATTTCTAAACTCCATTTTTCAAATCTAATTTTCAAAATAATTTTTATTATTTTTTATTTTTTCACTCTAAAATGCAAGTTTGACAAGAAAATCACCACTTTCAACCTTTTTGCTTGTGACAAGGCATCTTATCATCATTGGGTAACTCTGATCTGCGTTGCCTCAGGACCTGGTGTCTACAGTCAGCCATCCTAGGATTTCACTAACCCTCGCACATTTAACCTTTTAACTCTTCTGTAATCAAATGTACTCAAGCTGTCATATTCACACCAAAATCGCACAACAAACTCTACAGAATTCACTGATCATTACTTTACTAGTTTCAGGCCATTACAATTCTCCCATACTTATAAAAATTTTGTCCTCGAAATTTTCCTTATGTGCCACAATCATAGATCACAACCATTATGCTGTGAGGACATTCGGTTCAGGAGATCCATTTACTTTCCATCAGTCATCATACCTTACATTCCCTTACAATTTTGTGAACCTATACTATCCTTATGTCTTCTCAAGTACCTTTACTCACTTCTGTCATCAATACCTATTCGTGGCATGTATATGTTTCATTTTGTCCTCGATACACTATCTACGATCTTAGGATTGCCTAAACCTTTGCTCTGATAATTTTAACACCCTATACCCGCAAATGGTATGAATATCGGATGTCACAACACTACACTAGAATACACTATAATGCACTTATCAAATTCAGTGCAAATTTTTTTTTTCAACAATAACATTCATACAAATGTAACAACATAACAGACATACCGACATACAATTCATATACCTATCCTGTATAATCTCATGTTCATCCATTGCAGTAGTCGTGTACATGCCATGCTTATACCTTTATCCTTGCTGTCGAATATTCTTTCGATCATCAGTAAACCTCGGCCACTACCACTTCTTTTCTTTCTATAACCACCATACAGTAACTACACTATGTACTGAGCATTAAAAATGCCTAGTGGTGGATACGTATCCTAAATTCTCCACTATACTAATTACATGCATGAACGCATAGTGTAGTTTGTATAGCTAATTACTCTACAGAATTCACTGATCATTACTATACTAGTTTCAGGCCATTACAAGGATAAATTTTTATCTAAGTGATTATGCAGGGTCACATAGTGGTTAGATAGTCTTGACGGCCATGTAATCATGTTCTGGGCAGGAAATATAGCTATTATATTGATCCACATGGTGGTCAGGCTTTTCTGCCCACCGAGTGGTGACCCTTATGGTGGGCAGGATGTCTTCACCACCATATAAATGTATTCTAGTTTCCAGCTTTTTCCATCCATTTGACCCTCACGGTGGTCAGGAATTCCTCACCATCATGTGATTTCTCAAAATCATAATTTTTAATAAGAGAATTATTATTCAAATGAGTTCTGAATTAAACTGAAATGCATAAATGAATGTAATTATATGTTGTGAATAGAGATTATATGTGTACTATTCCCATGAGGAAATTATATGTTGGTTATTAAGTAATTAATAGTAATGATTAAAATGATAGAATACAAGAAAATTACCATGTGATATGTGTTCTATAGATGAATAAATTATAGTAAGTATAAATATATATGATAGTAAGGTAAGGAAAATGGGCACTAAGATACTGCTATACATATATAAATGATATAGTATTTTAAACAAATACATTAAAATAATCGAAGTATATACGTGATATGTATATCTATATAGTAATGTATTTGTTAACATGGCATGGAAATATGAAATATACGTACATAACTACAAGCAAAGTCTATATGTTATAGTTATACGGATAGAGGATGTATAATCTAACAAAAGTGAGTGAATTATGCATGAGTATGATCTCATAAATGATATGAACAAAAGATTTATAATTACAAGTATATGAATGAGTTATGCATGAACAAAACTCCATGGTGATGCATAAAGAAATGTATATTATGCTTGATTGTCAATTGTGTGATGCATATTTATGATGTTCATAAATATTAGTTGATTGGCATTGAATGAGCTCATTAAACATGTGATTTACAACATGAAAAAAGTAGAGTAAATATATGAGTATGAAATTATAATCTTTATTTTGTGCTTGTGCTAAATATGTACAAAAATATAGTAAAGAATCAAAAGAGATGTAACAGATACAAAGGCCTCCAAAGTGTCTGAGTTGTGGATAGATAGGCATGCCTATAGGGATATATTCGTAGCTACTATAGTCTGAAACGTGAATCATGTCCATAACCTTGGCACCATCAGTGTTTTCTTTTGAGACAATTATGTCTCCTTATTTTCGATACTGACTATTAAGTATCCATAGCCGGTACCTATGAGGTATCCATAGCTCCTATTATCCACATCCCCAGATGATGTGCAGGCAAATCACAATGCAGAGTAAAGTACATTTATAGTATAAAGACAAAAGATAGATGAATATATGAAAAATGAAAAGCTTATATTGTAATAACTTTAGCTAATGATAGTTTGTTTGTGTTTTATGATGACAAAAATAGGATTACACAACCATGTGGATTAGTTATTAGTATGTGAACAAAGTTTGTAAGATATATATATGTATGTATAAAGTTCTGATGAATTAACATGAAAGTGAATATAGATATGTTATAGTTAAGGTGATAAGATCATGCTTAAAAAAGAAATCAGTTAATATGTTTATTTTATTGACCTTTGGTTTCTAAAGCATGAATGCATCAATTTATATGTATATGTTTATATATGTTCATTTGTGTGTGAATATACTTGACGACTTCTATGAGGGGTCATCCATTTCACATCGTTTTCCACTAAGCTTTATGCTTAGCTCGAGTTTTTAATTTGTGTAGGTTCAAGATTCTGGGCATAGTTTGGAAGACATTTCGGAAGGGTTTAAAGCCAACATAAGTTAGGAGTGAAGCTATTTGTAAATTTTCTCTTGTATACAGTTATAGTTATGTAATATGTAAAAGATATTTCTTTTGTAAAAGTAAAAGTACTCAGTATTCAATATGTATTTGAATATTGTAAATGAATGTTTTAATGAAAATTTCAATGTATCATATGTACATGTATATGCAAATGGCTAAATATAACAGTAATTATTGTTAATGTTATGAGAGTGATCGCAATTAGTACAACATAGTTGTGGCACCCCATTGTTACAAATAGAATTACAGTTCCTCTAACACCCCTTACCCATACGTAGCACACCGCATGATAACATAGGCAGTTTGCGATGACTAGTGAAGGATGCTATAGGCAAAAAAACACTGGGAACAATAATAGAAGCAGAACTATAAAATTTCTTTAATTCACAAACATTCACATAATACGAAAAACAATCACATATAATTTGCATCACACTTTTCTTTAAGATCTTATTACAAACCATTCACTTAATACAAAACAGTAATGGATTACATTATAAATATTAACTATAAACTCCAATCAACAAACTACTACAGACTCGTTGGCCAAACTGCTGCGGATTGTCCTCTGCGACGTGACTAACTCTAAACCTGCATGGATACACACCCATACTAAGTGCAAAGGCTTAGTGGGAAAAAAACGTAATATGGACGACTACTCACAACAGTCGTCAAACAATACACACAATAATAAAATATTCAATATAAAATCATGTATATATAAATATCTATTCTAAGCACACTTAATAATTTTATTCGATTATTGCATAAAATTAATCATAAACAAATCATATTTATTGAGTTCATCAACCTAGTCCAATAGAGTGACAATTTAATTGATACATACTTTTCGAGACTCACTACTCATATTTCTCATACCTGACATATAATTATATTAAGCTAATAATCACTTCTCACATTATAACAATGCCTCACACATTAAATAATCATGAATAAGAAATTAAAAGTGTAAGTTCTTATCATAGCATATTAATGCATGTCACATATATAGTTATATTTATTTAACTAGTTACTTCAAATTAATCCATTACTCTTATGTCATTCACTCATGCTTGTATTCCAAAGGGAAAAAAAATTGAAAATCATAGGCACTCAATGGTGCTATCACATTTTCGCATAGGGATCCTGTAGACACCGGGTCCTGAGTCAGCTCAGATCGAAGTTACCCAATTATGAAAATGATATCTGTTCGCAAGCAAAAAGAAAAATAGAAGTGATGATTTTCTTAAAAAATGCCCTTCATTTTAATAAATAAGAAATAAAAATAAAAATAAAGATAAAAATGTTAGTTTTATTTTTATTTTTTTGCTTTCGGTGGTCTGCGGCACTGCGCTGGCGTGGCGCGCGTGAAGTACGGAGTCTATTAGCAGCGAGCGTGAGGCGCCGCGCGAGAGTAGCCTTTGCGCACCTCGCATTGTGAGGGCGCACCTCACGACTGTGAGGTACGGCCCCCACTTTTGAGGGCGCACCTCATAAGTGTGAGGTGCCACCTAACAAGTGTGAGGTGCGGCCCCACACTTGTGAGGCCGCATCTCACAATTGTGCGATGCGCCCCTCAATTTTTTGAGGTGCATCTCACAAGTGTGAGGTCCGGCCTCACATTGTGATGGCCGCACCTCACAAGCGCGACATGCGGCCTCACCCTTTGTGGGGGCGCACCGACTTACCAATTTTTTTACTAATTTTTTTAAATAAAACAAAAATTCTTTTCTGTTTTAGAACATATTTTTAAAAGGATTAAGTCTTATTTTAAAGGGTAATTAAGGGTTTAAGAGAAAAAAGTCTTTTGAGTAACCTAATTTTCAAAGAGGGTATAAGTAGAAAAGTGATAACAGATAGAGGGGGAGGAAGGTTTTGAACGGCAAAGAACCATTTTCTTTTCTCAAAAATATTATGAGATTGTGCTTGAGCCAAATAAATTGATTATTTGTGTTCGAGGCTCAATTCTCACGAACAGATTTTCTAGAAATAATTTTGAAACAGTGATTTTAATTTTCTTTTCAAGCAAATCGAACAAATCATCACTTTCTTCTTTTTGCTGCAAATATCAAATCTCTGAGGGTAAATACCTGGGCTAAATCACTTATTTCTTTTTCTTTCTTATTTCGCTTTGCTAATTAGCTTTTTCATTGTATATACTATATATACTTTCATTGTTGATTTTTGTTAATCTGTTCATTATTACTCTGTTATTTATTATTTATCATTAATATTTATTTTTAATCTGTTTATGTTTTATTATTTATTTATTGTTAACCTTACTATTGTATATATCGTAAGTTGATGTTAATTCGTTCGTTGTTATTTTTTATTATTCTGTCCATTACTATCACTTTTATCTATTGTTATTATTAATTTGCTAGAGTAATTTATTCATATATGCATTTGCTGTTTACTTAACCTTAATTGGTTTATTGTTGGTCTGTTGTGATTTATTGTTAATATATTTGTCATATTCTTTATTAAACCCTTTCATTCATTATTTGTTAGAATTGACTTAAGTTTAACTCAAATAGTTAACTGTCATGGTGCATACCGGCTTTATCTTCTCTTTCTATTATTATTGTCATTGTTTAATAATTCTTATTTTCTGTCCTAATTGCCGTTGTTCTGGGATTCAAGTGTTTATTCATTTTCCTTTAAGTTTTAATTAATTTAATTGATGGTTTAATTTATTTAATTTATTTAACTGAATGCTTAACTGATTGTGTAATTTGTTTAATTTATTTATTTGCTGTTTATATTATTTATTTAACTGCTTAACTTATTTTTATTGTTTTATTTAATTCATTTAATTGATTGTTTACAATTAATTGATTTAATTGATCGTTTATATTTAATTAATTTAATTGATTGTCATATTATTTTATTGGTTGCCTGGTTATGTCATGCATTATCCATTTGATTTAATTTACTAACATTTTATTTTATTCTTTTTATTGTCTCAAAATTTATTTGTTTTCACCGCGAGTAATATTTCCGAGCGAACCGGCGAATCGGAAAATTAAAGACCTTTAAAACTTTGATTTGCGTATTTAAATTCCGCATTTTCTTTTCTGCGATTTATTAGTCGTATTTATGTATTTTATGTAAAACTGGTCATTTTTATGCACGTTTGAATAAGAAATCACCAAAAAAGATTTTTATTAATAAATCGGGTTTTTTCTAATAAAATGGACCAATGACCTTCAAAAGAAAATTTGATTTTTATAAAATGGGATCACTCATCCCAGTTTTCTCAATCAACATCCCAAAAATAATTCTCCAATTTTTTATGTTAATAAAAGGAACCAATGTTCCCAAAATCCAATAAATATCCCGATTTATGTATGGTGTGTTTTATTTTATTTATTCTTTTGTATAGTATTTATTTATTTATTCATGTTTGGCCCTTGTAATTAAATTTGGGGCAAGTTTTATTTCATTTATTTACTTATGCCTTTTTAGTTTGGGGGATTGTTCTGTCCCATTTTTTTTCGCTTGTAATTTACCGCTTTCTTATTGTTTTATTTAATGCTTTCTAATATGATTGAAATGCGCTTTAAATTTATTGCATGATCGCGTGAAATGAGAGATGGAATTTCGATTTCTTAAAAAAACTCATTTATAAACATAATTTAAGGCATTAATAAGAGTGAAGTTCCGAGCACCTTCTCTAGTTTAAGACTCCCGAGGTTAGATGACCTTTTTCAATTTCTCGTAAATTGGGTGGCGACTCCAAAATACCTCAAAGGTCCCTAAAAGGTGTTATGAGGCTAGATGATCCTTCCAATGTTCTATTGGAAGGAGGTGTCTAAAATATCTCATGATGCACAAGATCAATAAGATGCGAACCAATCCCTCGAGCCCTAAAAGTGGGTCTCATTGCGAGGGATTTTGCTAGGTTCGGCGCGCGTCACAGTGGCGACTCCACTATGGATGATCTAAACTTTGCTTCGAAAATGAATTAAGTTAAAATTGTAATTGAGTTATTAAGAAATGAAAATTCCATTTATTTTCAAAATTTCATTGCGTTTACTAGAGCCTTAGAACTACGCTAGTTGGTCCCCTATTTTACCTCGGTGCGTTCCTAAAACACGACCCTACTTTCACTCATTATAGGGAAGTTGTAGACACCGGGTCCTAAGGCAGTTCAGACTAAAGTTACCCAATGACGAAAATGATGCCTGTTCACGGGCAAGAGGGCAAATGGAAGTGATGGTTTACTCGAAAATGCTTTTCGTTTTAAAAAGAAAAAAAAAGGAAGGTTTTGGGGGCCCTGTGCAGTAAGTCCCATCTCACGTTGATGCCCATCTCTCGAGTGAGAGCCTGCCTCACGCGCTTCTCTTTCCCCAATGTCTCTCTTCCATTTTTCAAAGGGATTTGGTTTGAAAGCATGGGTTTATGACTGATTTGGTGAGAAAAAACCTAATCCTATCTGAGATATTAAAAGAGGAGTTGAAAAAAACTGGGGGAGAAACTATTGGGGGAGCGAAACTGAAAAGAAAGAAAAACACAGAGAGAAAGATTTTGAGAGGAAGAAAACGATTGAAAGTTTTTATCAGTCTCTATTTTTTATCTCTTTTCAAACAAAATCAAAAATGGAAACCAGAACTTCATCATCTGCAGATCAAATATCATTCTGAGGGTAAATACTGAATAGCCATCTCTCTATTCCTTTTCTTTCTTTCTTTCTTTTTACTTCTTTTATTCGTTTTGTTGAGCCAGTAAGTTCTGTTCATTGTATATATTATATATATTATTTCTTTGATCTTATTAACCCGTTGATCGTGTGCTTATTGTTGTTACGAACATATTAGCATGTTAATTGCCGTATTTTGCATGTTTTGATCTTATTTTGTCATATTTATTAACCTATTTTTAGTCCTCTGTCTACCCCTATTTTTCTGGTTATTAGAGTCGTAAGTTATATTTAAAAAAAAGGAAAGTTTTGGGGGCCCTGTGCAGTAAGGCCTATCTCACATTGATGAGATGCAGCCTCACTACGTGAGGCCCATCTCTCGGGTGAGAGGCTGCCTCACACGCTTCTCTTTCCCCTAACATCTCTCTTTCATTTTTCAAAGGGATTTGGTTTGAAAGCATGGGTTTATGACTGATTTGGTGAGAAATAACCTAATCCTATCTAAGCTATTAAAAGAGTGGTTGAAAAAAACTGAGGGAGAAACTATTGGGGGAGCGAAACTGAAAAGAAAGAAAAACACAGAGAGGAAGATTTTGAGAGGAAGAAAATGATTGAAAGTTTTTATCATTCTCTGGTTTTGATATCTTTTGAAACAAAATCAAAAAAGGAAACCAGAACTTCATCATCTGTAGATCAAATATCATTCTGAGGGTAAATACTGTATAGCCATCTCTCTATTTCTTTTCTTTCTTCTTTCTTTCTTTCTTTTTACTTCTTTTCTTCGTTTTGCTGAGCCAGTAAGTTCTATTCATTTTATATATTGTATATATTATTCCTTTGATCTTATTAACCTGTTGATCGTGTGCTTGTTGTTGTTACGAACATATTAGCATGTTAATTGCCATATTTTGCATGTTTTGATCTTATTTTGTCATATTTATTAACCTGTTTTTAGTCCTCTGTTTACCCCTATTTTTCTGGTTGTTGGAGTTGTAAGTTTTATTTTGCTTGGATTGTGGTTGCCGATCGGATTTTGCCTTTATTTTTGCTTGAGTCTTGCTTCTCCGATTGGATTTCGCTTTTTCTCGATCGGATAGTGCCGTTATTTTCCTTCTCCCATTTGGTCGTCGAAGAGGGCCTTTGTTTCCCGATCGGACCACACGAGTCATGCATGCCTTACACGATGACTTTGTGCAAGGCATGCACAAATTGTGCACGAGTCGTGCACGCCATGCACGAGTCGTGCACGTCCGTTCCTTTCCTTCTCTTCATTTTTCCTGTTCTCCCGACCGTCCAGCGTAAACGTATGATATTAATTTGTTTTTTTTATCCTTTTTTATCTCAGTTCATTTTATCTATTAGTAAATATTAACGTACTGTAGTGTTATCTATTAGAATTTAATTATCTTATTGATTTATTTAATTTATTTGTTTACTAATCTTCATTTAGTTGTTTGTTCGTGTGTTATTCTTTTAAATCATTTTACTAACATTTTACTTTGTTCTATTTGTTTTATGGCTTCAACGTTTGTATATTTGTGTGAGTCACATTCATGCTCGGGTTGGAGGATCGGAGAATTAAAGGCTATCTAATTTAGGGTTTGCATTTTAAATTTCATATTTTCTTTTATTCTATTATTTTTACATGTTGTATGTAAAATGTATTTTTATTATCCGTATTATAGAAAATCACAATTTTTTTTAATCAATAACTTGGAATTTTTCTTAATAAAAGGGACCAATGTCCTATTTTAACCAATAAAATCTCACTACCAAATGGAGAACTAAATTTTCATAAAATGGGATCACTCATCCCAATTTTTCCAATCAATACCCAAAAAAAAATAGTTCTCTATTCTTTTAAAGTTAACAAAAAGGAACCAATGTTCCTAAAATGTAGTAAATGACCCGATTGATGTATGATGCATTTTTAATTATTTATTTTGAATGTGTTTATTTATTCTTTTTTTTGGGTCCTTGTATTTAATTTTAGGGCAAGTTTTATTATCCTTTCTTATTTTATTTTGGGGTATTGTTCTGTCCCATTTCTTTGTTTTATAATTTATTTTTGGGGGATTTTTCTATCCCAATTTTCGTTCATAATTTATTTATTTACTTACTACTTTATTTATCGCTTTCAATATGCTTACAAATGCGCTTTAAATTCAATGCACAATCGCCTATGATGAGAGATGAAATTTTGATTTCTTAAAAACTCATTTACAGACTTAAGTCATTAATAAGACTGAAGTTCCGAACACCTTCTCTGGTTTAGACCAATAGAGGTTAGAGACCTTTCTCAATTTCTAGTAAATTGGGTGGCGACTCCAAAATACCTCAAAGGTGCCTAAAGGCGTTGTGAGTCTAGATGATCCTTTCCAATGTTCTATTGGGAAGGAGGCAACCAAAATGACTCATGATGCCCAAGATCAAAAAGGCACGAACCAATTCCTCGAGCTCTAAAAGCGGGCTCAGTGAGGGCCTTTGCTAGGTTCGGCGTGCATCACAGAAGTGCTTGGGATAATCACCAGCCCAAGCCTTATAGCTTCAAATGGTATATCAAATGGAGACCCAATTGGTCGTTGTGCTCGTGATGAGGTAGACCCATTGGCAGGGACCTTGTTTAGGTAGACCTAAAGTAACACCACCCTTGACCAAAACTCATGTAATGGTAATAGAAATTTCCATTAGGTAATATGCTCCTTAATATAATGCTTGTTACGTGGGCCTTTATATATCGAGCCAATTCAAACGTATTAATTTGACACTCATCAAAGGCTCTCATGCCCTGGTGGTGCCATTTTTAGTCTGTTTGAATGGTCCACATATATAATGGCCAAAACCCATATGCATGTGCTTTTAAATTAAGAGTGTTATGCTGCTAGTTTCTCTCCATACACCATACTCGCCCATTGGGTTCCCCGCTAACCCATGGGTCAAGCCCACCTAGGAAAGAGATCGCACTACCTCATGTGTGGGAGTAACAAGGTTGGAAGGATCTATTTGCTTGCATGTGGTTGTCTATGCTGTATCAACACGATCATGCATCTTTAATGTTATTCAGACATCATGCTAATAATTTGACTCTTTCAGCCATCTTAGGCACGAATTAGTGGTCTAGGGGTCCAGACGGTCGATTGGTAAGGAGAAACCCATTCTTTGAGTCGCTAGAGCGAGTGTCACATTGGGGTTCGGGGTCACCCTCAGATAGCACCGAATCCTTGCCTTCAGAATTATCATTGAACATGGACAACCGAGAAGCAAATGCCACCCGAGCTATTATCATTGAGGAGATGAACCGAAGGACCCAGGAAATGGAGCGCAGATTTGAGGAATTCGAATATAAAATGATGGCAATGATGGGCAACTTAATTGCTGCTCTAATACTGACAGTTGTTCAACAACCTACCGCTCCTGCTGGAGGACTGGATAAATAGAATCTGGTTAGAGAGGTACCCCCGACAACGGTTGTAGAACCACCTTCTGCTGTTGAGCCTAGAACTTTTGCAAACGTTGAGCCTAGAAGAATTGTGGAGCATAGGACTGAAGAGGATTTTATAGAGGATGAGCATGAGGCATTGATGTCACTAAGAGCTAGACCTCCTAAAGAGGATCCCACCCTAAGAAAGATAGAAGAGAAAGTTGAGGCGATGGCCCGTTTATTATCTGGCGGGAAAGGGATAAGCCCCGAGTATAGGGATTTAGAGGACGAAGAGATGCTTCCTCAGAGATTTAAAATGCCCAAGCTGCCTAAGTTTGACGGTACCTCAGATCCATCCGCTCACATCAAGCAGTACACGCTTGTGATGAAGGGAACTATGCTTACCAAGAGATAAAAAGTTGAATACTTCTACCTCAGATTGATAGGGCCTGCTGTGGACTGGTACCACTTTTTGGATAGGAGAACAAGAAAAGATTGGGACCTATTGACTGAAGAGCTCCTCAAACAGTATAACTGTAGCACCCAAATGGAGGTTACTTTGAAGGATCTGGAACTACTTCAATAGAAATCTAATGAGTTATTCCATGAGTATCTTACTCAATGGAAAAATCGGGTAATGGAAATGAAAAGGAAGCCGGATACTCCAAATCAGATTCCGTTGTTCATTCGGAATGCTAGTCCATATCTTGAGGAGGGGCTAAAGATGAAGGGGCTCAAAGATTGGGAGTCTCTAAAGGACATAGCCATTGAAGCACAGGGTGAGTACCTAGCAAAGAAAGCAAGCCAAGGTAGCTTTGCTGGAAAAAATTTCAGGAACCAATCAAGGTACAGATCAGGCAATGCTGGGGGCAGTAATGACGAGAATGGTGAGACGGCCGAGGTTTCGGCTACCGAGATTTGACAAACTCAGAGATACTATTCCAACTTAGGCCGTTGTCTGTCCTGGGTCTTGGAGAAATTGACAAAGGAGGGGAAGCTGAGACCACTATCACCCAAGCCAGCTATGAATCAAGGACAGCCAGGGCATAGAGATGATCTGTACTGTGCCTACCATCAACACACTAGGCACCTGACAGATTATTGCCAGACTTTGAGGAACAAAATCCAAGATCTTATTGATTCCAAGGAGATCAATGACCCTGAGAAGAGGGGGAAGAAGAAGAAGGCAGGCTACAATACAGTCCCCCCACCATAAATGTAATTGGGTCTTATGGAGGAGAAGATTATGATTTTTTAGATGCTTTGTTCTTTTATTCTAAGAACTTCTTATGACAATCTTTGCAATTTCAATAAGATGAACAATTTTGCTTATTTGCATGATGTTTCTAATGTCACATGATCATGATGCATTCGTTTTTGACATTAATTCAATTAATAAGACTGTATTTAATCTTTGAACTTTGGAAGACCCAAAGAAAATCTTCATAGCATCTGATGTAACTCCTAAAGAGGGACAATTCTGAGAGATAAAAAAAAAACTATTCGCAATTAGGGGATTGCAGGAAAACTCACTAAGAGCACTATAACCTTTCTGATTACCCGTCAAAACAATTCCTGGATAAAACGAAACCTAGAAAAAGATTTAGGCATCCCTTCTTTGTATAGTTCTCTAAATGACTGGTTTCTACCTTTATTTTGCAATCACTTGCTAGCCCTTCCCGCCTTTATGTGGGTATGCTAAATGCGTACCGATTTTGTTGTTGTGCACGTTGAAACTACCCATCGCATAAAAAATGGTGGCTCTAATTGATAATCTTTTTGGGGCTATCAAAGCTCGCCCGAATAAGGATGAGTTTACACTTTAGGAAGAGAGTTTAGTTATTCACAAACTCTACATGGTTAGAGACATAAAAAAAAAGTAGAGTTTAAGGTAGTAACCACTTGATGAGCTTCAATGGTTATCTTTTTAATTGTTATTCTAATCTTGATGAGCTAAAGTGTTATCGAGCCCAAATTCAAGAATACCTTTATATATGCAACTGAGCTGAGAATGGTCCTCTCATCAGTCGAGTAAATTTTGCGGCTATTTTTCATTAGCAATCTGATCCTTCTTTGACAGCCATCTACCTAAGCCTAATGTTGCAACCAAAATAAGACCTCTTGATTCTTGGTTCAGTCTTATCCAATTAGCGGAGACGACCTTGTAATAAGGTTTGGTATGTAGGAAGAGACATATGGTGTTTCTTGAGCTTTAAGCGGGAAGCCACAAGTGCATTTGAGTTTAGTCTCATCCCCAACTTGCATCTATAATCTACATTCAGAAAAAAAAATTAATTATTGAAGGTTGAGAGAAAATTTTCAATCATAAAAACTCGAGAGGGCTGGTTGATAACAGGAGTTTGATGCTTTCAAGATCTATCCCGAGATTAGATGAGATTTTGTACTTTTGTATTTAATGCCAAATAATGATCATGCGTAATGAAATTAAACTGAAACTTATGGATTTATGCAATAATCATGTCTCATTTTGCATGCATAAAGTTGTCTAGTTCCGGTGTAAAACTAGCACATTGTTGCTATCTACCCTCGGCTACTCTCACTATTCAGATGCTTCGGCCAATTCATCCTACCATCAATTCTGAAACCAAACCTACAACACCTTCATGAAGATAATCAAGCCCATGCAATCATGATTTAGGATGTAAGCACATATAGGTCACCCTTAAGGGATCTCCAATAATATCTTCAGACCCAATTACAATGCAGTAAAAAAAAAGGGCCGTTAGAGATGAAGATCGTAATTGGCTCTCTTAGCAAAAGTTAGGCAAAAGGATAGGGTAAAAACCTAGAAACAGGCAATCTATCTTTCGGAAAAAAAAAGCCGCTGGAGTGGGTTGAGTCCGTTCCAAGCAAAAATTAAGCACAGGGTTATGTAAAAATTCGAAAAGGACGCATTTCCCGCAAAGAAAATCTGGTGTGAAAATCCATAAGGGACGTACTACCTTTAAACATAATGACTTCTGATACCAGGAGCGGTAAGGTGATATTACTTCAAATAATCTCCTTTTGGATAGATAATGCATGATTCAGGACACAAGTTAGAGTCTCGAGGGCAAAAAGGCTCATTTGACCGGGGGCAAAGAGGCGCACAAATGGGTTCTCTTTGAAGAAAAATTATGGGTCAGAATTCTTAAGCCAAGACGACACTCCTCTAGGTCTCAGGGAAGTATCAAACAATACGAGTAGCCAACCTGTACCCTCAGCAGACCCCTGGCCACTCAAAGCTCAGTCTATTAATTTTTGCATGCATGTCATGTCATACAGTTCTTTTGCAAATATTTGTATATAACTTTTCACCTGCACACATGATTTTTTATACATATCCCTGTGCATATAATTTTATAGGAAAAGTCCAGATGAAGACTACTTGTAGGAAAACGAGTCGAGGATGGATTCTACGCAACATGAGCACTCACCCGTACTTGACAATCCAACCGAGAGAACGTCTCTATGGGTGTAAATCCCTAAGACCTCTTAGGGGCCAATCAACCAAGGGGCTCTCAGAGGGCACCACTTCAGATCTGAAACAAGTTAGATATCGATCCGGCTAAGGCTAGACACCGCACAGGTTAGATGTCGCAATGAGGTAGGTTAGATACCGACCCGGCTAAGGCTAGACACCGCATAGGTTAGATGCCGCAATGAGGGAGGTTAAACACCACACCAATAGGTTAGATACCGACTTGGCTAAGGCTAGACACCGCACAGGTTAGATGCCGCAATGAGGGAGGGTAGACACTACACCAATAGGTTAGATACCGATCCGGCTAAGGCTTGACACCACACAGGTTAAATGCCGCAATGAGGGAGGTTAGACACCACACCAACAGGTTAGATACCGACCCGGCTAAGGCTAGACACTGCACAGGTTAGATGCCGCAACGAGGGAAGTTAGACACCACACCACCAAGTTAGATACCAACCCGGCTAAGGCTAGACACCGCACAGGTTAGATGCGGCAACGAGGAAGGTTAAACACCACACAGGTCAGACCACAACCGCTGGGGCTATACACCGCACAGGTTAGATGCCACAACAAAAGAGGTTAAATACCATAACGAGGGAGGCTAGACACGGCACAGGTTAGGTGCTAAAACGGTGAGGGTTAACACGTCGACAAGTAGATTATAACCACCCCAAACAACTCCATTCAAACTAGGAAGACATCTGCCTCAGGTACACGTCTCTCCTTTCTTTCTTTGAGTTTTGCATCACCTAGGCACCCAAGCACTACGTTCCCCAAAACTGGAGGCAACTGTAGACACTAGGGCCTGAGGCAGTCCAGACCGAAGTTACCTAACGATGAAAACGATACCTGTTCGCAGGCAAAAAGAAAAATAGAAGTGATGATTTTCTTGAAAAATGCCCTTCGTTTTAATAAATAAGAAAAAAAATAAAATAAAAATAAAGATAAAAATATTAGTTTTTTTTTTGCTTTCGGTTGTCTGCGGCAATGAGCTGGCGTGGCGCGCGTGAAGTGCGGAGTCTATCGCCAGTGCGTGTGAGGCGCTGCGTGCGGGCAGCCTTCGCGTACCTCTCGAGTGTGAGGTGCGGCCCCACAGTTGTGAGGCTGCACCTCACAAGTGCGACATGCGGCCTTACCCTTTGTGGAGGCGCACCGACTTACCGATTTTTTTACTAATTTTTTTAAATAAAATGAAAATTCTTTTCATTTTTATAACATTTTTTTAAAAGGATAAAGTCTTATTTTAAAGGGTAATTAAGGATTTTAACGGAAAATGGTCTTTTGAGTAACCTAATTTTCCAAGAAGGTATAAATAGAAAAGTGATAACAGATAGAGGGGGAGGAAGGTTTTGAACGGCAAAGAACGATTTTCTTTTCTCAAAAATATTCTGAGATTGTTCTTGAGCCAAATAAATTGATTATTTGTGTTCAAGGCTCAATTCTCACGAATAGATTTTCTACAAATAATTTTGAAACAATGATTTTAATTTTCTTTTCAAGCAAATCGAACAAATCATCACTTTCTTCTTTTCGCTGCAAATATCAAATCTCTGAGGGTAAATACCTGGGCTAAATCACTTATTTCTTTTTCTTTCTTATTTCGCTTTGCTAATTAGCTTTTTCATTGTATATACTGTATATACTTTCATTGTTGATTTTTGCTAATCCATTCATTATTACTCTATTATTTATTGTTTATCATTAATATTTGTTATTAATTTGTTTATGTTTTATTATTTATTTATTGTTGTTTATTATTAACCTTACTATTGTATATATCATAAGTTGATGTTAATTCGTCCGTTGTTATTTTTTATTATTCTGTCCATTACTATCACTTTTATCTGTTGTTATTATTAATTTGCCAGAGTCATTTATTCATAGACGTATACCTGTCAAAATACACCCATAACCCAACAATTCACCTTAACCCATCCAAAATAAATTAACCCAAACCCAACCCAATTAAAAAATAACCCATTTAAACCCACCCAAAATCTACCCACTCACCTGTTTGGGTCTATTTCCCTATACCTAATGGGTCAGTTCCCAAATCTCCATTTCCCCTGCCCTCCTTCTTTTCTGTTGCTATATTGCCTTTCTTCTCTATCTCTCTCTCAATCTCTCGAAATCAGTAGTTTATCAGCTTATCAGCCGGTAGCTGCCTGTCGCCGGCTATCTCGCCAACCGCCTGATGCCGGCCATCTCTCTAGCCTTACGATCGGTCAATGTATTACGCCGTGCATTTGCCTTACGATTTAGTGGACTCTCATATCTCTCAGTCTCGGGTATTTTACTTTCAATTTATTATCAAGAGTTCAAAATTATTTGATATATTCTTTTTTAAATCCCATCTTAGATTTTGTTAATGTTTTTAGTTAGCTAATTAAACTGAAGGCTTATTATCAAGAGTT
Organism: Excoecaria cochinchinensis; assembly: GCA_947683425.1. Taxonomy (NCBI): domain Eukaryota; kingdom Viridiplantae; phylum Streptophyta; class Magnoliopsida; order Malpighiales; family Euphorbiaceae; genus Excoecaria; species Excoecaria cochinchinensis. The sequence continues at coordinate 8,262,788 of CANTUQ010000139.1, forward strand.
CAGAATCAGATTAGTTTAGAAGCTTTATATATAATCCCTTCGGTTTCTTTCTTGGACAACATTTTCTATTCTTTCCTGCTTATCATTTAGTGTAGAATCAGTTAGAAGCTTTATATATTACAACCTTGAAAACAAATGAAAACAAAAATATAAATGGGTTAGTGTTAATTATGTAGTTGAGAGAGAGAAAGACCCAGTTTAGGTTGTTTGGTTTGATTGATATGTTGTTTGTCTGCGTGGTTTTGCATTGTGAAGCAGAAGAGGAAAAACAATAATAAGAATAAATAGAGTAATAATAGCTTTTATTTAAAAGCAGCCAAGTGGATGAATCTTAGTAGCATATGAACGCTCACTGGTTGACTTTTCAAAGTCTTTCTCTTTAAGTGTTTTCTTCTTTATGTTTCTGCTGATTATTAATATTATCAGTGCATGGCTCTTTCCTTCATTTTGGTTTCTTTTGTCTACTTCCTAATTCACTCCCAACTTTCTCTACTGGTTTGCATCTCTTTAGCCTTTACTTACTTCGCATTATTACTATTTCTTTCTTTTGCCATTTTGATTATTGCAAGTTCATACTCAATCCTCAATTGGGTTTCGCTTTTAATTTTAGTTACACTTCTGCAAAATTAGGTTTAACATTTTACTTTTGCTTTATTTGTTAATTGTTTGCCATTTCTTTCTTGCTGTATCTTTTCTGTTCATGCTATGTTAAAATGGGGTTTGAGTTTGAATTTTTAGTGGATGGCTCCTTAATACACCTAGAGCTTCTGGAATTCAAGCATTTTAGGTAATTGGTTGATGAGTCTTGGCTTGCTTTAATAAATTAAAGTTTAGTGCTTCTGGAATTCAAGCATTTTAGGTAATTGGCTGATGAGCCTTGGCTTGCTTTAATAAATTAAGGTTTGACTAAAGCATTTTAGGTAGTATAAATCCTTAGAACCTAGTTGAGAGTTCCTTGATCAATGTTTTATTTTTCCTGGATTATCACCAAGTTGCTGTATTGTAACCATTTTTAATATTAGGAACTCCTTCAATATCCTTAAGAATTTTAACAAGTCAGTATCATTATCCAAATCTTGTACTAATTAAATGGGAGAAAGATTAATATAACTTTCATCTTAATTACTACAAGGCTAACCTCAAAATACTTGATGAGATTGAAAGAATGGTGGCCAATTGGACACACGTACATACCATACAGCAGGGGTTTGATTCTATCTAAAGATATAACCAGAATAGATATGTAGTTCCTTAGCTAAATATGTCTATTGTTTGTTAGTCATACATAATTCAGTATTACAAATTAATGCATCATTCTTATAATTTCTTTAACAGCACGGATGTAGCACTAATAATTACTGTTAGAGTATGTTACAAATGTAGCAGACAAAATAGTACTTCATTAATTTTCATATTTATAAATGTACCAAATATTTGTAATTCCAGCATGCATTCATACCTCTATTTTGTCATGTTTTTGCTTGTTTTTAATTTTTATTTCTTTGTTATTGTTTGTAGAATGGATTCTAGTGTTGGCAGTATTAATGAGAGCATCGACACTTCTGTAGAAACCACTTCCAAAAGACGACGAGTGTCTTCTATATGGAATGACTTCGATTTCATACCACCAAGTCAATATGATGATTGAAAATCAAGAGGAAGGTGTAAGTATTGCTCCAAAGAATATATTGCTGTTCTACCCATGGAACTTCTAATTTAATACGTCACTTGAAGGTATGTCATAATTTTAATGCTGTGTCTAATGAAGTAAACTATAAGATAGATCAAGATGTATACAAAGAGCGTGTAGCTTTAGCTATAATTAGGCATGGATATACTTTTACTTTTGCTGAACATGAAGAAAATAGAAATCTTCATTTATACTTGAATCAAGATGTGAAGCCAATATGTAGGAACACAGCAAAATCGTATTGCTTAAAGATATATAAGAGGGAATTGGATGTTCTTAAGAATACTTTAGCTGAAGTATCGGGTAGGATTTGTTTGACATGTGATGTATGGATCTCATGCATTTCTGAGGGTTACCTTTGCCTAACTACTCATTATGTGGACAAAGATTGGAAGTTATGATGTAAAATATTAAACTTTTGTCACTTTCCCCCACTGCACACTTTTTCTCTATTGTATGAAAAAGTTTATGACAAGTTAAAATTTTGGGGAATAGAGAAGAAAATTTTTACTATTACTTTAGATAATGCAAGAAATAATGACAATATGCAAGAGTTATTAAGAGATCAACTTAGTTTGCACGGTTATTTGCATTGTAAAGGTGAATTTTTTCATGTACGTTGTGGAGCTCATATTTTAAATCTTATTGTTCAAGAGGGTTTGAAATTGATTGACAAATGAATTATATCTATTAGGGATGGGGTGAAATATGTGAATGGGTCAGAAGCTAGGAAAATGAAGTTTGTTGAATGTGTTGATCGAGTAGGTCTTGAGTTTTCTAAAGGATTGTGGTTAGATTGTCCCACTAGGTGGAATTCTACCTATGTGATGCTTGATAGAGCCCTTTTTTATTGGAAGGCTTTTTCATATTTGGCTGTTGTTGACTCGGCATATATTTGGAATCCAACTGATGATCAGTGGAGTTTAGTTGAGAAAATATGTAATATATTGAAACATTTTCAAGATATTAAAAATATTTTTTTAGGAACCCATTATCCCACTTCAAATATGTACTTTTATAGTGTTTTGAGAATTCGTCTATTATTGTTGGAAGGGAAAAGAAGTGAAGATTAGTGTATTAAGGATATGACTACTTTAATGTTTGATAAGTTTGAGAAGTATTGGGACTGCTATAGCACTATTCTTTCCTTTGCTATTATTCTAGATCCCCGTTATAAGTTGGATTTTATAACATTTTCTTATAGAAAGTTATTTGGAGATGAGATTGTTGTTCAATATGAATGTAGAGAAATTAAGGATAACTTGTATGATCTTGTTGCATCTTATGCAATTAATAATCCAACTTCGGAGACACCAATAGAAAGGAGACCAAGTATGGATGATGATCTCATGAAAGTGCGTTCCTTATTTTTGTTTTTATTTTTTTAGAATAAATACTTTGTATTCTTGTTGTAATATATTGTATAACTTGTATAATAATTTTTATGTAGGAATTCAAAAGTCTTGGCAGTAGTTTTGAAGATAAATCTGAGTTAGATATATATTTGAATGATCCAAGATTGGGTAGAATTTCTCAGTTTGATGTGTTATCTTGGTGGAAGGATAACGAGGCAAAATATCCCATTCTTTTTATGATGGCTAGAGATATTATGACAATTCCTATTACTACAATTGCTTCAGAGTCAGCATTTAGTATGGGAGGAAGAATTCTCAATAAATGGAGGGCATCTATGTTACCTGAAAATGCGGAGGCTTTGATTACCACTCGCAGTTGGTTATTTGGATTTGAAGGTAAAATAAATACATTTATTTCTTTGAATATGTGTATATAGGTTGTTTTACGTATTAACAATATTTATTATTATTGCAGTTGAGGATGCGTCTCAAGATCATATTGGAAAAGATATTAAATTTTCAAAACCAAATCAAAATGTGGAGTAATCATCATTTAAAGTCAAAAAAATAGATTAGTATATTATTTACTATTTGTATATCTAATACTTTTTAGTATTGTTAACTTAATTTTTTAGTATTTTGTTATTGAGAATTTTTTTTTATCCATTTAGGCCTTCACCGATCCATTTGGGACCCTTGATCCATTTGGCTCAAAATGGGTCGACCCAAACCCACCGAACCCGTTTGGGTAATTGACCCATTTACGACCCAAATATTTTTGACCCATTTATGACCCAACCCAAACCCACCCAACCCGCCCATTTGCCACCTCTACATAGACGTATTTGTTGTTTACTTAACCTTAATTGGTTTTATTATTAGTCTGTTGTGATTTATTATTAATATATTTGTCATATTCTTTATTAAACCCTTTCATTCATTGTTTTTTAGAATTGACTTAAGTTTAACTCAAATAGTCAATTGTCATGGTGCATATAATGTAGCAAACCCGGCTTTATCTTTTCTTTCTATTGTTATTGTCATTGTTTATTAATTCTTATTTTCTGTTCTAATTGCCATTGTTTTGGGATTCAAGTGTTTATTCATTTGCTTTTAGGTGTTAATTAATTTAGTTGATGCTTTAATTTATTTAATTTATTTAATTGAATGCTTAACTGATTGTGTAATTTGTTTAATTTATTTGTTATTTGTTTATATTATTTATTTAACTGCTTAACTTATTTTTATTATTTTATTTAATTAATTTAATATATTGTTTACATTTAATTGATTTAATTTAATTGATTGTCATATTATTTTATTGGTTGCCTGGTTATGTCATGCATTATTCATTTGATTTAATTTACTAACATTTTATTCTATTCTTTTTATTGCCTCAAAATTTATTTGTTTTCACCGCGAGTAATATTTTCGAGCGAACCGGTGGATCGAAAAATTAAAGACCTTCAAAACTTCGGTTTGCATATTTAAATTCTGCATTTTCTTTTCTGCGATTTATTTTTCGTATTTATGTATTGTATGTAAAACTGATCATTTTTAAGCACGTTTGAATAAGAAATCACCAAAAAAGATTTTTATTAATAAATCGGGTTTTTTCTAATAAAATGGACCAATGTCCTATTTTAACCAATAAAATCTCACCTTCAAAAGTAGAATTGATTTTCATAAAATGGGATCACTCATCCCAGTTTTCTCAATCAATATCCCAAAAATAATTCTCCAATTTTTTAAGTTAATAAAAGGAACCAATGTTCCCAAAATCCAATAAATCTCCTGATTTATGTATGGTATGTTTTATTTTATTTATTCTTTTGTATACTATTTATTTATTTATTCGTGTTGGGCTCTTGTAATTAAATTTGGGGCAAGTTTTATTTCATTTATTTACTTATGCCTTTTTATTTTGGGGATTGTTCTGTCCCATTTTTTTCACATGTAATTTACTGCTTTCTTATCGCTTTATTTAATGCTTTAAAATATGATTGAAATGCGTTTTAAATTTATTGCATGATCGTATGAGATGAGAGATAGAATTTTGATTTCTTAAAAAAACTCGTTTATAAACTTAACTTAAGGCATTAATAAGAGTGAAGTTCCGAACACTTTCTCTGGTTTAAGACCCCCGAGGTTAGATGACCTTTCCCAATTTCTCGTAAATTGGGTGACAACTCCAAAATACCACAAAGGTACCTAAAAGGTGTTATGAGGCTAGATGATCCTTCCAATGTTCTATTGGAAGGAGGTGCTCAAAATATCTCGTGATGGCCAAGATCAATAAGACACGAACCAATCCCTCGAGCCCTAAAAGTGGCTCTCATTGCGAGGGCCTTTGCTAGGTTCTACGCGCGTCACAGATCCATACAGGATCCAAGAAGACATAGGTGCATGAAGCACTAATTCGGACAACATATAAGTCACAATAGATAATATGTTCGCATTCATATCAAAAGCTTAATCAAATACTTTCTTGCAAGTCATCACATACACTTATCAGTTCATAACTTATTATTTCATTAACATTCTTTTGTTCATTTATTGCCCGCTTGGTAAAGGGGGGTGGATAACGAGTGAACACATTGGTACCTATGGGTACGAGTAAAAACAACTTATTTCATTTTCATTCAAAAATATTTTCACATTGGGGGATCTTAAATAAGATCCAACTTATATGGATCGCGAGAACCCAAATGGTGACCTGATCAGGGTCTAGAATATATTGTGGCTACAGCCAATAGAACTCTATAGGCATGCCTATCTATCCACGACTCGACTATTGTAGGCTAAATTACTTGTCCAATTATCCGCATAATATATCATGGTAATTTCAATAAACAATATTATATTACTTAGTAGCTTACTTACCCATATGATATAACATATTATAGTTCATACATTGAATCGCATATAATTCATAAGTAAGAAACCATGCAAAGTATATCAAACAAATAAACGTTCATAGTACGCGCTTGCGATAGAGACAAATTACACTATATGTCGCGTTCGCGGCAACTTGTCGCGCCTGCGATAGAGGGCTAGATGGTCTCTGTCGCGCTTGCGTACAAAGTCACACTAGCGACAGAGAGCATTCGATGGAAGATTGTATCACATGTTCTCTATCGTGCTCGCTACATAGGTCGCGCTCGCAATATAGACGAGCATCACATTCAGTCACAGTCCTGCATAGCTCCCTTCAAACACCAAACTAACTCTTAGCCCACATGACACATATCCAAACACCTCGGATTATTCAATTTCCAAGAATTATTCAATGTTTAGACAGCCATTTCCAAAATCATTTTACATACGAAAGATTTATTTTCTTCTCGATTCACGTCATAATCATTTAATTCAATCTTAGCAATGTAAAACAATTTTAAGCCATAATTAAGCCTACTCGAGGCTCGAATTACTAATAACCTTATCAACTTTCTATATCTCATCACATACATTCTATATTTATTTTAAGCAAGCATCAAGGCATTCATAGAGTTCCAGTCAAACGTCATCTCTTATACATGAATCAATTTCTAAGATTTGGTTTGGACTTGGAAGGGTATTCTAAGCTTCCTACGTACCCTAAGAATGGGGAATCGGAACTCCGTAGTTCTATTGGTTCAATATAAAAATTATAGAATTTCACTTCAAATCCCCTGATATAATATATATATCATGTCAATATTGGACGTATTCGAAAGTGTTTGACTAATTAAACTTTCAAGTACCTTAGCCAATATTCTTATTTATAACCTTAGACACTTGTATTCCTAAGTGATAGCCATTTATTTACTCTTTTACAAGTTCTAAACATGTGTTGAATACGTTTTAAAAAGTTCCGGTGAAGTTCGGGCGTATTTCGTAAGGAAAAACATACCAAAATACACAAACTAGAGGAAGGTAAAGGTAGGAAATGATTCCTACCAACCAAAAGGTTCAAAATAAGAAGAAAAACCCTTATCAAGCAGGTTTTTTCGTGCTCACGATAGAAGCCTCCATAAGGTTTTCCGTGAAACAGGATAACAGGACTGCTTTTCACTTCAAATTTGCATCGCATAAACCAATACATACACCTCATTTTTAGACAAAAATTCCTTCTTAACAATTTTTCCTTAGGATGTTAGATTTTATATGGAAAACATTTCAGATCAATTGGACATCTAACACTTCAGATATGATCTACACAGCCTACACTGCTCCAGTGAACCCGTCTAAGTAAAGACACCTTGATTTTTGACATTTTTAAGGATCTTAGAGCCAACATTTACTTATGGACATTTCTGAGAAATATTTAGGTATGTGTCTTAGATTTCCAACGGCACTAATTTCATACTATTTGGACATCTATAACTCGACTTATAGCTAAAACAATCACCAGAGGTCCAATGAAATTTGGGCAGAGTTTCCCTAGAAATTCAAACTCTGTAAATTCAAGCAAATCCACACAACCAAATTAACACAAGCAATCCAACTTAATAAATACATATGAAAATAGCAACTCATCAATACACATATCCAGATATGCCAAAGCATGTAAATTTCTCAAACCTGGACCTCCTATGCTCCAATTAGCTTAAATGGTTGTACTTCCTTGCTTCCATACTCTTCCATAGTTATATTAATCCAATTTCCTTATCAAAAACACATTACATTACTTAGGGCTTCTAATTGATCAAAGTGGAATTACAGAAATCAAAACTCATAACTTACCTTTCCATCTCAAATCTCTCACTTAAACACTTGGACTTGAAAATTCCATCATCAAAATCTTAAAGCTGGCAATTAGAGAGAGGGAAATGGTAATGAAAGAAGAAGAGGAAGAAGAAGAAGAAGAAGAAGAGGAGGAAGAAGAAGAGGGGAAAACGTGAGGGTGAGCAGAAAAATTTGCCCCTCACTCACGTTCTCTCTCTTCTTAAATACCTCAACCACTTCAATCCCATCTCTAATGCCACATGTCCTTATTCTATTGGTCCTTAGTAGATTTTTTTATGCCAGAATCCCTTTTTAATCCTCTATCTCTTAATTCTTTTTGCATTACACTTATAACTTTATAAATTTTACCATTGGCCCATAATTAATTTTATTCCTTCAATTAAATCCTTAAATCATACTTCACAATTTACAATTGGCCGCACTCGCCGAAACTTTTGCATTAATTCCAAACTCGTCTTTTCGGTACACCTAACAGCACACTTACATACTTCAATCACCACTATTCCTAGACCTACACAAATCTAACTAGGGTATATTTCGGCGTGTTACAATTCTTCCCTCCTTAAAGAATTTCATCCTTTAAATTCACAAACATCGGATTATCCACATATCTTATTCCTTGTCACTACTACGCTTATGCATTAACTTTCCACTATTATATAACATGTACACTTTATACATGCTTATCTGTTTTCACTTATTCCTATCACTATATTCTTAACCAATTTCTTCGATCATATTAACTATACAAATAATAACCCTTTCTTATTCATATTATGCTCTAACTAATAAGACTAATTTAATCGAAGTTCATAATTCTTCTCTTATTAGCTTACATTCAAATCAATCATATTTATCAGAACAATCTTTGCATTCACTACCATTTGGAAACTAAAATATATACATTTCATACTTGAGTCATTTTACTTATGACATTGTAGACACCGGGTTCCGAGACGATCCAAGATCAAGATTACCCAATCATGAGAACAAGGATCGATTCATCGGTAAGAAAGTGAGGATCGATCGTTTCCTTATCAAGATTGTCTTTTTTAGAAAATAAATAAATATATATATATTTTAAAAAAAATAAAAATAAAAAATAAGGTTGGAAGTGTTAATTTTGTGTCAAAAACTTTTGATTTAAAAAAAAAAAAAAAAAAGTTTAGGCCGCGCGCACCCCGTAGTCACTGAGGTATGCCCCTCAGGCCAGATCTCAGTGCGCGAAGTGCAGCCGCAAGTGCGCCCAGCGCCTACCAGCAGCCATTTTGCCGCATTTTTCGCCGAAAATCATTTTTTTGGCCATTTTTAGGGTTTTTAACCCATTTTTTAAGCTTTTTTGATTTTTAAATAATTTTTTTAATTAGACTAGGGTTTTCTTGAAAAGTTAGTATAAATAGAACATTATGGAGAGAGAAAAAGGGGCATTTTTTGGGGGAGAGTTAGAAAGGGTTTTCTTGAGAGAAAAACTCCATTTTTGAGAGAAAAAATCTCTTTTCTTCATCTTTCTTGATTTCTTCTTTGATCTAAAAATGTTTGGTGAGATTATATTAACTCGAGGAAAGAAAAATAATTTCCTTAGCTTGGGTTTTCTTATCAAACATCAAAAATCAATTTTTTGAGTGTTTTTGTGTTCTTAATTTTTTTTTATAAATCTTTTTGGGTTTATTTTTAAATCTTGAAAAGCAAAAATAGATTGAGACATCTTACTTCCAAATCATCAAATTTGAGGGTAAAGATTCTTGGATCTATTTGTTTTTGCTATTTCATTTTATTTTATTTAATTTATTTTTTTTTATTTTATGTCTAAATATTATTATCTTCTATTACATGTTTATTTACCTTCTTCATTTTCATTTATTTAATTTCAATGGCTTATTATTATTATTATTATTATTATTATTATTATTATTATTATTATTATTATTATTACTATTATTATTATTATTATTATTATTATTAATGTTGTTATTATTATTATTATTAATGTTGTTATTATTATTATTATTATTATTATTATTATTATTATTATTATTATTATTATCATTGTCGTTATTGTTGTTCTATTATTATTATTGTCATTATTATGTTTGCATGGCTAGTTTTGTGGGGCTTCTTAATTTCTTTTCTATGTGTGTTAATTTCATGCTATATTTTCCTTATTTCTATAATTATTTAGTCGATTTTAGAATTATTACTAATTTTTCTATTGTTATTTTTGTTATGTGGGTAAAATGTGATGTTTGCTTGTTTGAGCATCGTTGTGACCGAACGGAGGGGTCATGGCGCGTAGAAAACCACATCGCTTGCTTGAGACCTTACCAACCCTTTTATTTGTGTGATTATTTTTGTTTATAAAATAGTTTTATTTTCTACGTGTGTAGGATAAAAAATCGTGAAAATATTTTTATAACCGAATTGGGGTTTTTACTAATAAATTGGGATCAATGTCCTAGATTTTAGCCAAGAAATGCAAAATGTCATGAATTAAAATGAAGAATTAAATTTTCTCAAAATGGGATCACTCATCTTGGTTTCAGACCAATAGCCAAAATAACTCTTTGATCCCTCTTTAAGTGAGTATGAAGGAACCAATGTTCCTAAACCGAATAAATATCCCGATTTATGCATGTAATCCCTTTTGATTGGTTTTGCTTGATTGATTAAACTTTATGTTTATATATATCTTATGGGCCCTTGTAATTAATTATTTTTGCGGCAATTTTATTTAGCTTTCTTTCATTTGGGGATTGTATTCTATCCCAATTTCCATTTTAATTTTGTTTTACCTTTTCTTTGCATTTGGTGGAATCTATTTGTCCCAATTCCTTCTTTGTAAATGGCGTGTTTGCGTATTTACCACTTTATTTTATCGCTTCCTTTACAGCTTTTATTTTATCACTTTCTTGATGCTTTAAATGCGCTTTTAATACATTGCATTAATCGCGTGAGAAAAGAGATGGAATTTTCAAATCTAAAAACTCATTTATAAATAGGCATAAATAAGAGTGGAGTTCCGAATAGCTTCTCTGGTTTAGACCATAGAGGTTAGATGACTTTTCCTAATTTCTTGTAAATTGGGTGACGACTCTAAAATACCTCAAAGGTGCCTAAAGGTTTCATGAGGCTAGATGAACTTTCCCAATATTCTATTGTGTGAGGATTCCAAAATGTATCATGTTACCCAAGATCAATGACGTGAACCAATCCCTTGAGCCCTAAAAGCGGGCTTTATGAGGGCCTTTCCGGTTTAGCGCGCGTCATAGTGGCGACTCCACTGGGGACTTTGTGACTTTGCTCTGAAAGTGTCTTGGTTAAAATATATAATTGAGTTTCTGAAACATAAAATTCTATCTCTTTTCAAAAATTACATTGCATCATTTTATAGACTTAAAATTATGCTAGTTTGTACCCTTATTTTACCCCTGTGCATTCCTAAAACACAACCCTACTTTCACTCATTGTAGGGAACTGCTATGGATAACCACCAGCCCAAGCCTTGTACCATCAATGGTATATCAAATGGAGACCCGATCGGTCATTATGCTCATAATGAGGTAGACCCGTTGGTAGGGACCATGCTTGTATGGCCCTAAAGTAACATCACCTTGACTAAAGCTCATGTAATGGCAATAGATACTTCCCTTAGGTGAGATAAACTGTAATACAATACTTGTTATGTGGGCTGTCATGTATTGAACAAAATTCAACGAATTATGTGGACTTCTATCAAAGGCTTTCATGCCCCGGCGGGGTCACCCTAATTTGATTGAAGTGTTTAAATACGTAATGGCCGAAACTCACACGTATGTGCATTTTGAGAGATATTATGTTGCCGAATTTTTTCCATGCATTATGTGCGTTCATCGGGTCCCCTGTTGACCCATGGATTGAGCCCACCTAGGAAAAGACCAATTGACCTCGTGTGCAGGAGTTAAAAGGTTGGAAGGATCTACTTGCTTGTATATGGTTATGGATGTTGCATAACACATGATCATGCATTGTATATGTCATTCATGCACCATTCTAACAATTTGAATCTTTCAGCCATCATAGATTCATAAGTGGACTAGAGGTTCTAACGGTCGGCTAGTAAGGACAAACCTGCTCTTTGAATTGCTGGAATTAGTGTTTGATTGGGATTTTTAGTCACTCTCAATGACCAGTGAATCACCTTTAGAATCATCAATGGAAGAAGAGATCGGAGCTTTAACCACTCAGGACCTTGCCAGGAGACTAGAGGATTTTTGGTAGTCTCCTCGAGGGGAAGTTGAACCACCTACTGGCGAAGAGGTCCCCATTGTGGGTAATACTACTCATCAACCTATCAATGAGCATAAAACTGCTGTGCCTGTTGAGCCAAGAAGGGCAAGGATCCCTAATCTTAATGAGGATTTCATGATGGAGGATGAGGTTGAGGAGCTAATAGCCCATCAAGCTGTGAGGGGTAGAGCACCCAAAGTGGAGGATAAGGCTATGAGAGGAATGAGGCAGCAGATTAAGGCGATCACTTGCTTGTTATCAGCTGGGAAGGGAATTAACCCCGAGGATAGAGATTTGAGGGATGAAGAGCTGCTGTCCCAAAGGTTTAAGATGCTTGAGCTGCCGAAGTTCGATGGTACTTCGGACCCATCTGTATGCATTAAGCAGTATACCCTAATGATGAAGGACATAGGGACCAAGAAATGGAAGGTGGAATATTTCTGCCTTATTTTGGTGGGTCCGACAATAAACTAGTATCACGGGTTAGACAGGAGATCCAAGGAGGACTAGGACCTATTGACTTAAGAGTTCATAAAGCAGTACGACTGCAGCACTAGAATGGAGGTCACCTTAAAGGACCTCGAGCTTTTACAGTAAAGGAGTGACGAGTCACTCTATGAATACCTCACCAGTTGGAGGAATAGGGTCATGGAGATGAAATGAATGCCTGACACTGCAGACCAGATTAAGCTATTCATCAGGAACTCCTTCCCTTACTTGAGGGACTTAATTAGCTTTAAGGGGCTCAGAGATTAGGAGTCACTTAAAGACATTACTATAGAGGCTAGGGGGCTTACCTAGCAAAGAGAGCAAGCCAAAATAACTTTGCTGAGAAAAAATTTGGGAACCAGTCTGGGTACAGATTAGGTGGTGCTGGAAGCAGTAATGGTAGAAATGGTAAGGCGGCCGAGGTTTTAGCTACCAAAGTGGGACAAGGCCAGAGTAACTTTTCTAACTTGGGCCGCTCTCTATCCTTGGTGTTAGAGAGATTAATGAAGGAGGGCAAGCTATAACCATTGCCATCCAGGCCAGCTATGAATCAGGGATAGCCAGGGCATAGAGTTGATCAGTACTGCGCTTACCATCAGCACATTAGGCATTTAACAGATTATTGCCAGACTTTAAGAAATAAGATCCAAGATCTCATCGACTCCAAATAGATCATAGATCCTGAGAAGAGAGAGAAGAAGAAGAAGGCAGGCTATAATGCAGTCCCCCCACCGTGTATATGATCGGGTCTGGATAACCGGAATGGCATGTTTTGCAAGAGCTATATAGAGATGAGTAGTCGCTATCACTTGTCGGTAGGCAAGTGAAGAAGGGATTCCCGTGGCGGTGGTAGATTATTGATCCACTAGTGAGAGTGGAGAAAAGGATAACTTTTTTTTAGATGTTTTGTTCTTTTTATTCCAAGAACTTCTTATGACAATGTTTGCAATTTCAATAAGATGAACAATTTTGCTTATTTGTATAGCGTTTCTAATGATTTCATTTCTCATGATCACGATGCATTCATTTTTTGACATTAATTCTACTGATATGACTGTATTTAATCTCGAGACTTTGGAAAACCTAAAGAAAATCTTGATAGCATCTGATATAACTCCTGAAGAGAGGAAAAGTCTGAGAGATAATGCCAAAAAAAAAGAAAAAGGAAAAAAAAAAGAGAGCCTTTGCCTGGACCTGGAATGACATGCTGAAAATTAACAAGGACATTGTTTGGACAACGTTGCTTCAACATGCCAACATGACGACGAGCAGAATTTCAAAAGCTATCCCTTTGCATCCTCAACATCTAGGACACACACAATGCAACCCAACAAAATCAAACTATGATCATTGAGGGGCCATATCAAATTCAAGACAAGTGAAATTTTGTATCTCAAAAAAAAAAGCCACAGTCTTACCTCTACCAAAAAAAGAAAAAAAAAAAAGAAAAACACAAAGGCTTAAAAAAAGAAAAAAACAAGAAGAAAAACCATAGTTTTGTCCTAAACTATATGAGGCCAACGTACGACTCCATCTCAACCATTGAAAGCTACTTCAGAAATTGAGCCATCAAAGGCGATGAATGCAAGGTGTGGGATTTCACATTCAAGTTCCAAACAAAGAACTAATCTTCTCAGCCAGTTTGCACAAAGGCCAAGGAAAAGACTTTGACACTAAAAAAGAAGCACTCTCAGAAGAAGCAGCCTTCCCAGCTAATGAGGATAAAAGAGAATCCAAAGAAACTAATCGATGCCACCGGACTGAGTGAGTTTCCATGGCAAAGGCTAAAAAAAATTAAAAATTAAAAATTAAAAAAATTAAAAAAAGGGGCATCTTGGGCAAAAATTAAGGGCTGAGAGAAAATGTTCAATCATGAAAACCCGAGAGGCTTGATTGATAACAGGAGTTTGATTCTTTTAGGATTTATCCCAAGATTAGATGAAGTCTTGTATTCTTTAAGTCGATGCCAAATAAAGATCTTGTGTTATGAAATCAAATTGAAACATATGCAATGATGTGATCAGAGCAGTTCATTTTGCATACTCATAGTTTTCTAATCTCGATATAAAAGTAGCACATTGTTACTACCTACCCTCTATTACTCTCACCACTCAGATGCTTCGGTCGATTCATCCTGCTATTAAATGTAAAGCCAATTCTATTGCACCATCATGAGAAGAATGAAGCTCATGCGACTACGATCTAGGACATAAGCACATGCTGATCACCTTTGAAGAATCTCTAGTAACAACTTCAACCTCTCTTACAATCTGCAAAAAAAAAAGGCCGTTAGTGATGAAAACCATAACTTTCTCTCTAAGCAAAAGTTAGGTAAAAAGATAGGGTAAAAACCTGAAAATAGGCAGTTTGTCCTTTAAAAAAAATTAAAAAAAAAAGAAAAGCCGCTGGATTGGGTTGGGTCTATTCCAGGCAAAATTAAGGTTCAGGGTCATGTGAAAATCATAAAAGGATGCATTTCCCACTGAAAAAAGTTAGTGTGAAAATCCACAAGGGACGTACTACCTTGAAAAAAATGACTACAGGTATTAGATGAGAACCTCATAACACCGAAAGCACGAAATTCAAAAGCAATTCCAAAGGGCATCGATCCTACCACAAATTGAGCCCAGCCCGGCTATCGTCTCCAAATTCACTTAGATTAATTCTTGTCTTACATTTCTGCATGACCTATGCATTTTACTTGCATGCTCTCCATTTTTCCTGCATATTTGGTTTTCCAGTTTTGTAGTAAGAGAGATTCGATGAGGACAACGACAAAAGCAGAATGGCAACTTAAGTTCAGACACCAATCCAAACAATCAACCAAAGACCTCTCAAGGGGCAATCAACCAAATACCTCTCAGGGGGCCATCGACCAAAGACCTCTCAGGGGGCCATCGACCAAAGACCTCTCACGGGGCAATCAACCAAAGACCTCTCAACAGGTACCGCTTCAAATCTCAGAAGGGTTAGCACGGCGGCACTACCATTCTACGAAAGGTTAGCATGACCATGACACTACCACTTCAAAAGGATTAGCACGATAATGGCACTACCACTCCACGGAGGGTTAGCATGATCATGGCACTACCACTTCAAATTCCAGAAGGGTTAGCACAATGGCGGTACTACCATTCTACGAAATGTTAGCATGACCATGATACTACCACTTCAGAACGGTTGGCACGATGACAGTACTATCACTCCACGGAGGGTTAGTACGATGTGATGCACGCCGAACCTAGCAAAGGCCCTCGTAGGCGAGACCCACTTTTAGGGCTCGAGGGATTGGTTCGTGTCTTTTGATCCTGGGTGCCACGAGATATCTTAGACATCTCCTTCCCAATAGAACATTGGAAAGGATCATCTAGCCTCATGACACCTTTAGGCACCTTTGAGGTATTTTGGAGTCGCCACCCAATTTACGAGAAATTAGGAAAGGTCATCTAACCTCTATTGGTCTAAACCAGAGAAGGTGTTCGGAACTTCACTCTTATTAATGCCTTAAGTTAGGATTATAAATGAGTTTTTAAGAAATTAAAATTCCATCTCTCATCTCACACGATCATGCATTGAATTTAAAGTGCATCTCAACCACATTGGAAAGCAATAAATAAAGTGATAAAAAAATAGTAAATAAATTACAAAAAAAGTGGGACAGAACAATCCCCCCAAATAAGAAAGCATAAGAAATAAAATTTGCCCCAAAATTAATTACAAGGGCCCAAAACGAATAAATAAATATATAAAAATAATTAAAATGCATCATACATAAATTGGGAGATTTATTGAGTTTTAGGAACATGGGTTCCTTTTTATTGACTTAAAATCTTGGAGAACTATTTTTGGGTAATGATGGAAAAAACCGGGATAAGTGATCCCATTTTATGAAAATTAGTTCCCCATTTGGAAAGTGCGATTTTAGTAGTTAAAATAGGACATTGGTCCATTTTATTAGGAAAATTTCCAAGTTATTAATTATTGTAAAAAACATCATTTTCTATAATGCGGACGAATGTAAAATACATTTTTACACACAACATAAAAATAATATGATAAAGGAAATACAACAATTAAAAATACAAACCCTAAATTCAAAGATCTTTGATCTCCCGCTCCTCCTTCTATTGCACAAATATAACTCGTATAAATAAACAAATTTTGAGGCAACAAAACAAAAAAATAAAATAAAATGTTAGTAAAGTAAATTAAATGAATAATATATATAAAAAAACTATCAAATAACAACTAATAAATAAATAAAATAAATAAGTCAATAAACATAATTAAACAGTGACAAATAATACAACAAAAATAGGAGATAAAATGGAGCAGATTTTACTATCTTTCATGCATTCTCAACTGTTTATGTGTTCGAATGCTTGGGTAAAACAGGAAAGAAAGGATGAAGACGAGGTGGGGGCAGAAGTGTACGACTCGTTCATCCTTGCATGAGTCATGCAAGGAGAGCATGACTCATGCATCCTTGCACGAGTCGTGCATTGCCTTCACGACTCGTGCAAGAATGCACGAGTCGTGAAGGCCACCATAAGAGGCCGAGTCGTGCAAAAACTCACAATCCGAACGGGCAGTCGGACAATCACGACACGAGAAGTAGGAGCACGGCTCGAATGAGGATTCACAACTCGTGCAGAAAAGCAAAGTCACGACTCGGACACAAGGGCTCGACTCAGACAAGGAGCACGACTCGGACATAAAATCAAAAGCACGACCCGGACTCAAAGGCAGGACTCGGGCTGAAAATTAAAAGTCAGGTCACCAGAAGAATGAACAAACGAACACCAACAACTAATAAGCATAATAATATACGATCAATTATATTTATAATAAAACAACAAACATGTCGGTTAATCATAATAAACAAACTTGAGTTTATGTCAAAGATAACAAACAACAAGAAACATACAGTATACAGATTAACGAAGTCAAATAATAAATATATATAGTATGTACGAGAACTAACTAGTAAAGAAAAATAAGAAATAGAAAGAAGAATGAGAGGAAGAAATGGTTCGTCCCAGTATTTACCCTCAGATATGATTTTTGATTTGCAGATGAAGAAGTGTTGTTTGCTTCGTTGATTTGCTTGAAAAGAAAACTAAAACAGAGACTAAGAAAACTTTAAATGGAAGTTACGTTGAAGGAAAGATCAAAGACTATTGAATCTCAAACGTCAAGAATTAATTTCCTGGATTCAAGAACAATCTCAGAATACTTTGAAAACAAAAATCATTTTCTTGATCTCAAAGCTCTTCTCTGTCTTTCTCCTTCCTAGTTCTTTCAGCGTTTTCAAAATAACCTCCCCCCTCTTAAGTTCTTTAACTTTTTCCTTTTATTTTTCCCCTGCAAAACTAGGGTTTCCTAGGTATATCCGTCCTTGATCCCCTTTTTCCAAATCAGGTTTTTTTTGCTCTTCTGAATCAGACATCCCCCTATGTTTTCCAACAAAATCCCGAAAAATAGGAAAAAGAGGCGTTGGGGACAGTCACGCATGTGAGGCAGGTGAGATGTGCCTCACTAACGTGAGGCTGCCTCTCACTAAGGTGAGATGGCCCTCACTAACGTGAGGCTGCATTTCACCAAGGTGAGATGGGCCTCACACCACAGGCCCGCAGAATTTTAAAATTTATATATATATATTTTAAATTTTTTTTAAAAAACGAAAAGCATTTTTTTTAATTTTTTTTCAAGGAAGTCATCACTTCTATTTGTCTTTTGCCTGTGAATAAGCATTATTCTCATCATTGAGTAACTTCGGTCTGGGCTGTCTCAGGACCCGATATCTACAGTTGCCCCCAGTTTTAGGGAATGTAGTACCTGGGTGCCTAAGTGAGCCAAAACTCAGAGAGAGAGAAGAGACGCGTACCTAAGGCAGCTGTCTTCTTAAACTGGGTGGTGCATCGAGTCTGCTCCAGAATTACAAAATGCTAGAATTGCTCTGCTGAGCTGCACCGAGTCTGCTCAAGACTTACAAAGTCGAGGGGTCAATTCTCAGATGGTGATGCGCCAAATCTGCTCCAGACTTACAAAACGCGAGAATTGCTCTTCTGAGCTGCACTGAGTCTGCTCCAGACATACAAAGTGCGGGGGGGTCCATCCTTAGGTGGTGATGCACCGAGTCTGCTCCAGACTTACAAAATGCGAGAATTGCTCTTCTGAGCAGTACCGAGTCTGCTATAGACTTACAAAGTGTGGGGGTCCCATCTTCAGATGGTGATGCGCTGAGTCTACTCTAGACTTACAAAATGCGAGAATGGCTCTTCTGAGCTGCACCGAGTCTGCTCCAGACTTATAAAGTGTGGGGGTCCCATCTTCAGATGGTGATGTACCGAGTCTACTTTAGACTTACAAAATGCGAGAATTGCTCTTCTGAGCTGCACCGAGTTTACTCCAGACTTGCAAAGTGCAGAGGGGTCCATCCTCAGATGGTGATGCGCCGAGTTTGCTCCAGACTTACAAAATGCGAGAATTGCTCTTCTGAGCTGCACTGAGTCTGCTCCAGACTTACAAAGTGTTGCTCCAGACCTACAAAACGCGAGAGTTACTCTTCTGAGCTGCACCGAGTCTGCTCCAGACTTACAAAGTGCGGGTGTGCCACCCTCAAATGGCGATGGTTTTCATTTAGATATTTCCTGTAAAGTTACGTGCACCAAAGTATATATAAGAAATTGTGTGTGTATGACATGAGATGTAAATGCTTGTAAAAATGGATAGACCACGCCTTAGGCGGTCAAGGGTCCGTTGAAGATATGGCTCGGCTGCTCCACTATGCCCCCAAGGATCCAAAAAAGTGTCATCTTGGCTTTAGGGATTCTAACCCAAAACCTGTTTTGAAAGACCTGTTAGGTGTGCATCTTTGCCCCCCAGTCAATGATCATATGCCCAGAATTCTGACCCATGTCCCTGCATCATACACTATCCACTTGATGGGAGAACATCTGAAGTAATACCGCCTTATCGCTCCAGGCTTCGAAAGTCATTATTTTAAAGGTAGTGCGTCCCTTGTGGATTTTCACACTAGCTTTTCTTTGTGGGAAATGCATCCCTCAGAGGATTTTCACATGACACTTTTGCCTAACTTTTGCCTAGAATGGACCCAACCCAATCCAGCGGCCTTTATTTTATTATTATTATTATTATTATTATTATTATTATTATTATTATTATTATTATTATTATTATTATTATTATTATTATTATTATTATTATTATTATTATTATTTTAGGGGCGATTAAAGTCATTGACAAAACCTCCGTATGAAGGCTCCATATGGATAGCCACATTGACGGACAGAGGTGTCAACTTTATGACCCATTGGATACGCTTTGACTATGTGACCCAAGACCTGTCCTACCCTCTTCCAAAAATCACCATGTCACTTCCACTAGCGCGTATAAGAGATGGGTACTCAGTCCCGTCATTGATAATAGTACTTGTCGACTTAGGTATCCGGCCGGCGAGAGTAGTGGTAGGAACTAGTACAGATTTGCATGCATTTCGAGCAATATATTTCTTTTTAAAATAGAACTAGAAAACAACGTAAATGAACAAATTCAGTTTCATTTCATTTCACAAACTTGTGTACATCTCAGTATGATTTCAGTATACATGATCATCATTTGACGTTAATTCAAAATGCAAAGCTACATTCATTCATGGAACAAATCCTGATAGCATCAAACTCCTGTTACCAATTAGCCCTCTCGGGTTTTCTTGATTGGATATTTTCTCTCAAGCCTCTAATTTTTGCTCAGGATGCCTTTTTTTGGTTTTCACCCTAACGAGGTGCCCAATTTTAGTAAGGCCGCCTTTTTTCAATTTTCGACCCGCGGGGCTTTTATTCTCTTTTTTTAATTTTCATTGTCTTTAGCCATGGCCATCACTATCTGACAGAATTTTTGCTCCTTTTGATAATAGCTTTTTGAGGATGAAAGGTCCCTCCCACGTTGGTCTGAATTTTCCCCTAATATCTGGTACGCCCGGTCTCATTTGTTTGAAGACCAAATCTCCCTCTTTCAATGGGTGTTTCTTGACCTTCTTCCCAAATGACCTGGCAAGCCTTTTCTGATAGACCTGATTATGGTAATAGGCCCTCAGTTTGCTCTCGTCCAGCATGTTCAAATGTTGCAACCGCTGCTGTGCCCACTCAGCTTCTGGAACTTGAGCTTCCACAACTACTCTCAATGACCTGAGTTCTATTTCGACCGGCAGTACCGCCTCTATCCCATGCACTAAAGAATACGGTGTGGCCCCTGTAAAGGTTATGACAGTTGTTCTATAACCCCAGAGTGCAAAAGGTAACTTCTCCGCCCAATCTTTGTAATTTTGCACCATTTTGGCTAGGATTCTCTTGATGTTCTTGCTGGCAGCTTCCACTGCTCCATTGGCTTGAGGAAGATATGGAGAGGACTTGTGATGCTCGATACTGTATTTCTGAAGCAACCTCTTCATTTCAGCCATGAATTGGACCCCATTATCGGATACAACGTGATGTGGGAGATCGTATCTACATATCAAGTTCTTTTCAATGAATTTGGCCATATCTCGAGCGTCGACTTTTTTGAAAGACTCAGCCTCTACCCATTTGGTAAAATAGTCGGTAGCAACTATGATGAATATATGTCCGTTAGAGGCCATGGGATGTATTTCTCCGATAATGTCGATCCCCTAAGTTGCGAATGGGCAAGGCGATGTCAAACTGTAAAGCTCTGAAACCAGCAAGTGCCTTAAATCTGCGTACTGTTGACATAACTGACATTGATTTACATATTTCAAGCAATCCGTATCCATGGTGAGCCAAGCATTAAACCATTCATGTGAGCTTCGCACGCACCAGCGTGAGTTTCCTCCATTACCTTTTCGGCCTCTTTTTCATCCAAACACCTCAATTGGATACCGTCGGCTTGCTGCTTGTACAACACCCCGTTTATGTAGATGAACTGAGTAGATAGCTTGCGTATCAACTTCTGATCTTTCTCAGTAGCCTCTTTTAGGAACATCGTATTTTCTAGATAATTTCTAACATCATGATACCACGGCTTTTCATCCGCTACTTCTATTTCCATGACTGGATTGGACTCAAAGCTAGGCCTCTCGGAACTAGAAATTAGCACAGGTTTCATAACCACCCCCTCTGGATTATCCCATATCGATACCAAAGTTGCAAGTGCATAGGCTGGCTGATTCTTGTCTCTAGGAACAAAGTGAAAGGTGCACACTTCAAACTGATCGCTCAAATCTTTTAAGTACTTCACATATGGGACCAGCCGCTCTTCTTTAACAGCCCATTCGCCCCTAATCTGATTGATCACCAGCGATGAATCTTCAAATACCTCCACATTCTTTGCCCCTAAGGCTATCAATGCTTCTAACCCGAAAGTTCATGCTTCGTATTCAGCTTCATTATTGGTGGCCTTATATCTCAGTTTCTTAGCTAATGGGAGTTTCTCGTCATCCGGGGTTGTCATAATAATCCCTAGTCCTACCCCCTGCTGTTTATAGCTCCATCAAAGTGCAACTGCCAACCTTGAACCGTGATAACTGTCACATCCTCATCCGAGAAGTTGAATTCATACGAATCTCCTTGGATCAGGCACTCAACTAGAAACTCCACCACTGCACGCCCTTTAATGGTTTTCTAGGTGATATATTCAACATCGAATTCTTGTAACAATAGTAACCATCTTCCCATTTTTCCAAGTGAAGATGGAGCTTCCTGTAGGTATCTGAGAGGGTTCTGTTTCGCCACTGCCTATACCTTGTAAGAGTGGAAATAGTGTCTTAACTTTTTGGAGGCCCAAATTACCGCAAGACAAATCTTTTCTACTTCTGCGTATTTGACCTCATAGGAAAGGAACTTCTTACTGAGGTAATAGACCATTAACTCCACTCCGAAATCATCCTCTTGAGCCATCATGGCACCTACGGAGCTATCCTCTATGGCCAAATACAGAATAAGCAGTTTGACCAGCTGTGGTGGTCTCAGAACCGACGGATTCAGCAAATACTCCCTGATGGTGTTGAAAGCTTTCTGACAGTCTTCATTCCACATTACAGGTTGGTTCTTTCTAAGTAGCTTGAATATTGGCTTGCAAATTGAAGTGAGCTTTACGATAAACCTGCTGACATACTGCAACTTACCCAAAAAACTTTTGACGTCCTTTTCCTTCTGAGGCACTAGCATTTCTCGGATGGCCTTGACTTTGTCTATATTAATATCAATCCCCCTCTGGCTAACCACGTGTCCCAATAGCTTCCCTGAGGTGACACCGAAGATGCATTTCTTGGGGTTCAACCGCAAGTTATTCTTACCGATCCTTTGAAAGAACTTTTCTAGAGCCTCGAAGTGACCTTCTCTAGTGGATGACTTGATCGTCATATCATCCACGTATACTTCCACCTCCTTATGGATCAGGTCATTTAGAATCCTAGTTGTCATCCTCTGATAAGTTGCTCCTACGTTCTTCAATCCAAATGGCATCAATCTGTAAGCAAATGTCCCACATTCTGTGATGAAAGCTGTCTTAATCCGATTGGCTATCTTGTTGAGAATCTGATTATAACCTGCATAACCATCCATAAAGCTATAATCATGCAAGCGGCTGCACTGTCTACCAGTACATCTATGTGAGGTAGTGGAAAGTCATCTTTTGGACAAGCCTTATTTAAATCTCGATAGTCTACACATATGCATACTTTACTGTCCTTCATGGCTACCGGGACAACATTGGCCAACCAGGTTGGGTACTGCACTTTAATTAAGAACTTGGACTCAATCTATTTATGAATCTCCTCTTTAACCATATCTGCCCATTCTAGCCTAAGCCTCCTAAGTTTTTGCTTGACAGGTTTATGATCCGGGTATGTTGGGATGGCGTGTTCAGCGATTTCCCGATCTACTCCAGGCATGTCTTCATAGGTCCAGGCAAAGACTTTCTCATGTTTTCTTAAGATTCTCTAATTTTTCTCGCTCTCCAGGAGTTATGTTAGATGCTATCAAGATTTCTTTTGGGTTTTCCGAGGTTCCAAGATTAAATGGAGTAGCACCAGTTGAATCAATGTAAAATATGAATGCATTATGATCATGATTATGCATATTGAAATCATCAGAAACCTCACACAAGTAAACGAAATTGTTCATTTCATTAATAGAACTATCAACGTCATTAACATCATTAAAAAGTTCAAGAGTAAAAAGAAAATCTAAACTACTCTCTTCCTCCTCTCCCGCCGGCGCAACTGTTGACGGTCCTGAATCAATCTGGCATTTCGGAGGCTCTGCAGTGACCCCTTGCATGGCTTTTCCATCTTCGCTTTCCCTTTCACCTGGGCAGTCACCAACTTCTCAGTGATGATCTCTTTGGGTGTTTTGCGGTCCCAAACTGTCCCCTTGGTCATGATTTCTTCATCCCAAAAGCCCTCTGCTGGCTTGATCAATCAAATGTCCCAATCGAAGACGTCATTGAAGACCTCGAATCTCGACACAATCTTCCCATCGACCCACTGAGGCTCTGCTTCCGCTATGTAGGCACACACGGAAGCTGCTGGCACAAAGCTTTCTCTGATATGAGGAATTCCTTCTACCAACTTCTTACCCTTCTTTGTTGGACCTTCATACCCAAGGCCCCTCCTATCCTTTTAACCTCTGGTGGCAATTGCAGTTGGTGACCCCTGAGAGTTCTTGCCTAGACCTGCACTAGGGAGGAACGACATCCTCCTTATCATGTTTAGCACCTGGGGGCTTCCTTCCATATTATCCTCTCCATCTATCATAACGACGTGAAATCCACTGAAAGGCTGTCTTACAATCTCCAATATCGAGACTTGATTCTCCCTCGCAGCCCTCATAGTCACAACCTGCCCCTCATGAGGAATCTTAACCATTTGGTGCAGGGTAGAGGGGACTCCTCCCAACTTATGGAACCAGGGCCTTCCCAAGAGGGCTGAGAAATTTGCTGAGATAGATAAAACCACAAACTCTGCCTCTATCTCAATAGGCCCAGTCCTGACCAGAGCTCTAAAGGTTCCCAGCGCTTGTCTTTGTGAATTATCATAGGCTGTGATGGTTATATCAGACTTGTTAAGCATACTTTCATCTAGCCCAAAAGCTTGAAGTGTCACTAAAGGGTAGACATCATCAACCATAACACAAGCAGTGTGCTTGCCATTAATTTGTGCCTTGATGTACAGCGGCCGGTTGTGATTGCGGCCCTCAACTGGTAGGTCAGCATCAGAATACACCAATCTCTCTCCTGATCCCCCTTTGACAAGGTTTAGCAACTCGGATGGAGAAATTGTGGTGGCCACGGTAGATTCACTTAAAGCCTCAACCAACTTTTGTCTGTGGGAATGGGACTATCTTAAGAGGTCCCAAATAGATATCTGAGCCGAGGTCTTTTTCAACTGCTTGACTATGGAATTCTCTTTCGGCTCCTTTTACGCAGGTGCTTGCACTGGGTCCTGTGACTTCACCACCTCTGGGACCACTCTCCCGCTTCTTGTCACAGCCCCTACTTCCTTCCCTTCTCCATCTGACTCCCACAGATCCACAGACTTTTCTCCTTCGTCTTCATTTTTGTCTTCTTCTCCACTCTCACTAGTTGATTAATAATCTATCGCCACCATGGGCATCCCTTCTTTACTAACCTCAGGGCAAGTGACAGCAACATATTAATTATCGTATAAATCCTGCAATACATACCATTTAGGTAGGATCGACCCAATCATAAAAAAATGTGGCGGCACAGCATTGTAGTTGGACTTCTTCTTGCTCTCTCTCTGTTTAGGATCAGTGATCTGCTTACTATCGATCAGATCCTAAATCTGGTGCCTCAGTGTTACGCAATTGTCTTTCAAATGCCCGGTATGCTAGTGAAAGGCACAATATCCATTCTCTTTATGCCCCGGCTGTCCTTGGGTCCTGGCTGGCCTAGGTGGCAGGGGTTGTAGCTTCCTCTCTTTCATCAATCTTTTTAATACCCACGATAAAGGCCGACCCAAATTCGAGAAGTACCTTTGAATCATACCTGTTGCCGATACCTCAGCTGTCTTTCCACTTCTATTGCCACTACTGGAGCTTGTTGACTTGGTTGTCCCTTGACTAGTATAGCCCTTCTTGGCATAAGCCTTACTGTTTGCCCTCCTAGCCATATATTCTCCCTCTGCCTCTATAGCAATGTCCTTCAAGGACTCCCAGTCCTTCAACCCTTTTATTTTTAGTCCGTCTCTCAGGTAAGGGCCAGCATTCCGAATGAATAATCGAATCTGATCAGGGGTATCAGGTTTGCATTTCATCTCCATAACTCGGTTCCTCCACCAAGTGAGGTACTCATGAAAAGACTCCCCAACCTTCTGCTGCAGCAGCTCTAAATCCTTCAATGTGTCCTCCATCCTGTTACTACAATCGTATTGCTTTAGGAACTCTTCAGTCAACAAGTCCCAATCTTCTTTGGACCTTCTGTCCAACCCGTGGTACCAGTCAATAGCAGCCCCTGTAAGACTCAGGCAAAAGTACTTTATCTTTTGCTTTCTTGTCAAAGTTGTTCCTTTCATGACCAGTGAATACTGCTTAATGTGTGCAGCAGGGTCAGAAGTGCCATCAAACTTGGGAATATCAGGCATCTTGAAGTTCTGAGGGATCAGATCATCACTATCCAGCTCTCGATCCTCAGGGTTCATTCCTCTTCCTACCGTGAACATCCTTGTCATGGCTTTAAACCTTTCCTCCATTATTTTCCACATTACATCCTCCAGCTTGGGCGATTTCCCCTTTACTACCATCTGTTCCTCTTAGTCCTCCCATAAGTCAATCTCAGATTTAGGACCTTCTCTACATTCAATAGGTGCTGGTGCTCTTGGCTCAACAGCAGGTGGATCAACAGTCGCTGGGGGATCCTCTCTTTTAGCCCCTTGTTCATCTTGCCCCCTAATTGGAGCAACAGCCTATTACCCCGCAAGTGGGGCTAGGGTAGTGGAAAGGTTGCCCATCATTGCCATCATTCTGGCCTCAAACTCTTCCATTCTTTTCCCTACTTCATCGATAATCATTGACCTAGTTGTATCAGAACCACTTAATGGATTAGACATGCTTATCTCTATTGATGATTCAGAAGACAATATCTCTTTACCCTCTGAAAGAGAATCCGAACTCTGATCTGACACTAGCTCTTGCAATCCAAAGAGTGAAATCTTCCTTAACCGACCATCGGGACCTCTAAACTACCTGAAGGAATCTATGATGGCTGCAGAACACACCTTTATTAGGATGATACATGATCAAAGTGCAATGCATGGTCGTGCTGATGCAGCATAGATAAACACATGCAAGCAGATAGATCCTTCCGACCTTATTTCTCCCACACATGAGGTAGTGTAGTCTCTTTCCTAGGTGGGCTTTATCCAAGGGTCAACAGGGGAACCATCGAACATGCATGGTGCAAGGTGAAAAATCGGCAGCATAACATCTCTTGCCTAATGTACATACGTATGGGTCTTTATGTATTTAAATAATTCAACTAAATTAAGATGGGCCCACCGGGGCATGAAAGCCTTTGATTAAAGGCCATTTAATTTGATTGATTTTGTTCAATATGTGAAGGCCCAAATAGCAAGCACGGTATTATGGCACATTTCACCTAGTGGAAGTATCAATTGCCATTACATGAGCTTTGGTCAAAGGTGATGATACTTTAGGGCTACCCAAGCATGGTCCCTGTCAACGGGTCTAGCTCATCACGAGCATAGTGACCAATCGGGTCTCCATTTGATATACCATTTGATGGTACAAGGCTTGGCCTGGTGATTATCCTTAGCACTTCCCTATATTGAGTGAATGTAGGGTCGTGTTTTAGGAACGCACCGGGGTAAAATAGGGACCAACTATTATAATTCTAAGGCTTTAGTGAATGCAATGCAATTTCGATTAGAAATGGAATTTTTGATTCTTAACAACTCAATTATAATTTTAACTCAAGTCACTTTCGAAGCGAAGTTTCGATTGTCCCCAGTGGAGTCGCCAATGTGACGCACGCCGAACCTAGCAAAGGCCCTCGTAGGCGAGACCCACTTTTAGGGCTCGAGGGATTGGTTCACGTCTATTGATCTTGGGTGCCACGAGACATCTTTGACACCTCTTTTCCAATAGAACATTGGAAAGGATCATCTAGTCTCATGACACCTTTTAGCACCTTTAAGGTATTTTGGAGTCGCCACCCAATTTACGAGAAATTGGGAAAGGTCATCTAACCTCTATTGGTCTAAACTAGAGAAGGTGTTCGGAACTTCACTCTTATTAATGCCTTAAGTTAAGTTTATAAATGAGTTTTTAAGAAATTAAAATTCCATCTCTCATCTCACGCGATCATGCATTGAATTTAAATCGCATCTCAACCACATTAGAAAGCAATAAATAAAGCGATAAAAAACTGTAAATAAATTACATAAGAAGTGAGACAGAACAATCCCCCAAAATAAGAAAGCATAAGAAATAAAATTTTCCCCAAAATTAATTACAAGAGCCCAAAACGAATAAATAAATACATAAAAACAATTAAAATGCATCATACATAAATCGGGAGATTTATTGAGTTTTAGGAACATTGGTTCCTTTTATTGACTTAAAAACTTGGAGAACTATTTTTGGGTAATGATGGAGAAAACTGGGATGAGTGATCCCATTTTATAAAAATTAGTTCCCCATTTGGAAAGTGCGATTTTAGTAGTTAAAATAGGACATTGGTCCATTTTATTAGGAAAATTTCCAAGTTATTAATTATTATAAAAAAACATGATTTTCTATAATGTGGACGAATCTAAAATACATTTTTACACACAACATAAAAATAATATGATAAAGGAAATACAACAATTAAAAATGCAAACCCTAAATTCGAAGATCTTTGATCTTCCAATCCTCCATCTCGTGCACAAATATAACTCGTATAAATAAATAAATTTTGAGGCAACAAAACAAAAAAAAAATAAAATAAAATGTTAGTAAAGTAAATTAAATGAATAATATATATAAAAAAACAATCAAATAATGACTAATAAATAAATAAAATAAATAAGTCAATAAACATAATTAAACAGTGACAAATAATACAACAACAATAGGAGATAAAACGGAGCAGAGTATATTATATTTCATGCATTCTCATATGTTTATGTGTTCGAATACTTGGCTAAAACAGGAAAGAAAGGATGAAGACGAGGTGGGGACAGAAGTGTACGGCTCGTGCATCCTTGCACGTCTCGTGCATTGCCTTCACGACTCGTGCAAGAATGCACGAGTCGTGAAGGCCACAGTAAGAGGCCGAGTCGTGCAAAAACTCACAATCCGAACGGGCAGTCGGACAATCATGACATGTGAAGCAGGAGCACAACTCGGACGAGGATTCACGACTCATGTAGAAAAGCAAAGACACAACTCGAACTCATGGGCGTGACTCGGATAAGAAGCGCGACTCGGACAGAAAATCAAAAGCATGATACGGACTCAAAGGCACGACTCGGACTAAAAATTCAAAGTCAGGTCAGAAGAAGAATGAACAAACGCACACCAACAACTAATAAGCATAAGAATATACGATCAAATACATTTATAATAACACAACAAACATGTCGGTTAATCATAATAAATAAACTTGAGTTTATGTCAAAGATAACAAACAACAAGAAACATACAGTATACAGATAAACAAAGTCAAATAAGAAATATATACAGTATGTACGAGAACTAACTAGTAAAGAAAAATAAGAAATAGAAAGAAGAATGAGAGGAAGAAATGGGTTGTCCCAGTATTTATCCTCAGATATGATTTTTGATTTGCAGATGAAGAAGTGTTGTTTCCTTCGTTGATTTGCTTGAAAAGAAAACTAAAACAGAGAATAAGAAAAACTTTAAATGGAAGTTACGTTGAAGGAAAGATAAAAAACTATTGAATCTCAAACGTTACGAATTAATTTCCTGGATTCAAGAACAATTTCAGAATACTTTGAAAACAAAAATCATTTTCTTGATCTCAAAGCTCTTCTCTGTCTTTCTCCTTCCTGGTTCTTTCAGCTTTTTCAAAATAACCTCCCCCCCTCTTCAGTTCTTTAACTTTTTCCTTTTATATTTCTCCTGCAAAACTAGGGTTTCCTAGGTATATCCGTCCTTGATCCCCTTTTTCCAAATCAGGTTTATTTGTTCCTCTTTCGAATCAGACATCCCCCTGTGTTTTCCAACAAAATCCCAAAAAAATAGGAAAAAGAGGCACTGGGGACAATCACGCATGTGAGGCAGGTGAGATGCACCTCACTAACGTGAAGCTGCATCTCACCAAGGTGAGATGGGCCTTACACCACATGCCCCCTGAATTTTAAAATTTATATACATATATATATTAAATTTTTTTAAAAAAAAATGAAAAGCAATTTTTTTTTAATTTTTTTCGAGGAAATCATCACTTCTATTTGTCTTTTGCCTATGAACATGCATCTTTTTCATCATTGGGTAACTTTGGTCTGGGCTGCCTCAGGACCCGGTGTCTACACATGATCACAGCACTACCGCTTCAAATCTCAAAAGGGTTAGCACGATGGCAGCACTACCACTTCACGGAGAGTTAGCACAATCACGGCACTACTACTTGAAGTCTCAAAAGGGTTAGCATGATCGCGGCACTACCATTCTACGGAAGGTTAGCGCGACCATGGCACTAGCACTTCAGAAGGGTTAGCACGATGACGGCACTACCACTCCACAGAGGGTTAGCACGATCATGGCACTACCGATTCAAATTTCAGAAGGGTTAGCACGACCACGGCACTACCACTTCAGAAGGGTTAGCACGATAGAAGCAATACCACTCCACGGAGGGTTAGCATGATCACGGCACTTCAACAAAAGACACACGCTGACAGCATGGCGATAACCACCCGAACAGCATCATCCAATCTGGAAAGACGGCTGCCTCAGGTACATGTCTCTTTCCTTCTTTTCTCTGAATTTTGGCCACCTAGGCACCCATGCACTAGCCTCTCCAAAATTGCGAGCAAATGTAGATATCGTGTTCTGAGACGGTCCAAGATCAGGATTACCCAATGATGAAAATAAGGACCGATTCATTGGCAAGAAATTGAGGATCGATTGTTTCCTTATCAAAATTGTCTTTTTTAGAAAATAAATAAAAAATATATATTTTAAAAAAATTATAAATAAAAAAGTAAGGTTGGAAGTGTTAATTTTGTGTCAAAAAGTTTTGATTTAAAAAAAAAATTAAAAAAAAAAATTTCGATAGGTCGCGGCCTTTGCCTCTCACATGGGGCGCGCAGGCGCGGGCGCTGAGGCACACCCACATGAGGTTCGGCCGCAGGCACAACCAACGCATGCTATCGTCCATTTTGTCGCATTTTTCACCAAAAGTCATTTTTTGGCCATTTTTGGGGTTTTTAACCCAGTTTTTAAGCTTTTTTTTTATTTTTAAATTATTTTCTTAATTAGACTAGGGTTTTCTTGAAAAGTTAGTATAAATAGAATATTTTGGATAGAGAAAAATGGGGATTTTTTAGGGGAGAGTTAGAAAAGGTTTTCTTGAGAGAAAAACTCCATTTTTTAGAGAAAAAATCTCTTTTCTTCATCTTTCTTGATTTCTTCTTTGATATAAAAATGCTTGGTGAGATTGCATTAACTTGAGGAAAGAAAATTAATTTCCTTAACTTGAGTTTTCTCATCAAACATCAAAAATTAATTTTTTGAGTGTTTTTATAGTCTTTATTTTTTTTAATAAATCTTTTTGAGTTTATGTTTAAATCTTGACATGCAAAAATAGATTGAGACATCTTGCTTCCAAATCATCAAATCTGAGTGTAAAGATTCTTGGATCTATTTATTTTTGCTATTTTATTTTATTTTTTTTATTTTTTGTCTAAATATTATTATCTTCTATTACATGTTTATTTACCTTCTTCATTTTCATTTATTTAATTTCATTGGCTTATTATTATTATTATTATTATTATTATTATTATTATTGTTGTTGTTGTTGTTGTTGTTGTTGTTGTTGTTATTATTATTATTATGATTATTATTATTATTATTATCATAATTATTATTATCATTGTTGTTATTGTTGTTCTATTATTATTATTGTCATTATTATGTTTGCATGGCTAGTTTTGTGGGGTTTCTTAATTTCTTTTGTATGTGTGTTAATTTCATGCTATATTTCCCTTATTTCCATTATTATTTAGTTGATTTTAGAATTATTACTAATTTTTCTATTGTTATTTTTGTTATGTGGGTAAAATATGACGTTTGCTTGTTTGAGCATCGTCGTGACCGAATGGAGGGGTCACGACGCGTAGAAAACCACATCGTTTGGGTGAGACCTTACCAACCATTTTATTTGTGTGATTATTTTTGTTTATAAAATATTTTTATTTTGCACGTGTGTAGGATAAAAAAATCACAAAAAATATTTTTATAACCGAATTGGGATTTTTACTAATAAATTGGGACCAATGTCCTAAATTTTAGCTAAGTAATGGAAAATGTCATGAATTAAAATGAAGAGTTAAATTTTCTTAAAATGGGATCACTCATCCTGGTTTTCAAACCAATAGCCGAAATAACTCTTCGATCTCTCTTTAAGTGAGCATTAAGGAACCAATATTCCTAAACCGAATAAATATCCCGATTTATGCATGTAATCCCTTTTGATTGGTTTTGCTTGATTGTTTAAACTTTATGTTTATATATATCATATGGGCCCTTGTATTAATTATTTTTAGGGCAATTTTATTTAGCTTTCTTTCATTTGGGGATTGTATTATGCCCTAATTTCAATTTTAATTTTGTTTTACCTTTTCTTTTCATTTGGGAGATTGTATTTGTCCCAATTCCTCCTTTGTAAATGGCGTGTTTGCATGTTTACCGCTTTATTTTACCGCTTTCTTTACAGCTTTCCTTTTATCCCTTTCTAAATGCTTGAAATGCGCGTTTAATAAATTGCACTAATCGCGTGAGAAGAGAGATGCAATTTTCAAATCTAAAAACTCATTTATAATTAACCAAGGCATAAATAAGATTGGAGTTCCGAACACCTTCTCTGGTTTATACTATAGAGGTTAGATGACTTTTCCTAATTTCTTGTAAATTGGGTGGCGACTCCAAAATACCTCAAAGGTGCCTAAAGGTTTCATGAGACTAGATGAACTTCCCCAATGTTCTATTGGGTGGGGATTCTAAAATATCTCATGTTACCCAAGATCAAATGATGCGAACCAATTACTCGAACCCTAAAAGTGGGCTCTATGAGGGCCTTTTCGGCTCGGCATGCGTCACTAACATTTTATTGTGTAATTCCTTATTACCTCCAATATATCAAATATGCACATTACTTTCTTCACTTATGGCATTCCTGCCTTAATCAAAGTCTTATTACATTCACTTACACAAGTTCCAAAATATTCCTTCCTTTGAATTCTGACTATTTCCACTTTATACTTTTCTTAATAAACACTACACTCTCCAATAGTCTTTCTTCAACATCAAACACTCAACGTACATCCTATCAGCTTTCTCTCAAAAGGAAGCACATACACAAATGTTTTTCATGTGTGATCAAAGAATGCAATTAAAATGAGGATGTGATAATTATTTATGGCAGAGGATGCAAAAATGCAATTAATGCGATAAAAATGCATTTTTCCCATCCCCATGTTTTCAATATGCTTGTGTTCAAACACTTTCAATGAGACAGCTTACAGCCACACAGAGTGTTACCACCTTCTTATAAAATCCACATACTCCTCCAATTCAAAATCACCAAATATCTCTACCAATGGGGTAATCACTTATCAATAATCTCAAAAACTCCTGCAAAACTATCTCTAGTAATACACACTATACTGAAGAGAAATTCTAACAGAATCTCTAATAACTCATTTAACAAACACATCCCAAATCTAACACACATACATTAATAAGAGTCCAGAGCAGGCAGATCATGATCTATCGAGCTAACACTTTAACTAAACACTTAATTTTATCAGAAAATTCCTATTCCCAATACAAACCTGAAAAACAAGGACATCCGCTTTGGCCAACTCAATACTATACAAACACACTTCTAAACATCTAATAGGCCAGAATCGACTAAACCTATGCTCTGATACCACTAAATGTAACACTCTTTACCCATGCGTAGCACACTATATGATAACATAGGCGGTATGCAACGACGAGTGAAGGATGCTACAGGCAAAAACATGTTGGAAACAACAACAGAAGCAGAACTATAAAATTTCTTTAATTCATTACTCTATAGTCATGCCTAACTATCCACGACTCGACTATTGTAGGCTAAATTGCTTGTCCAATTATCCGCATAATATAGCATGGTAATTTCAATAAACAATATTATATTACTTAGTAGCTTACTTACCCATATGATATAACATATTTTAGTTCATACATTGAATCGTATATAATTCATAAGTAAAAAACCATGCAAAGTATATCAAACAAATAAATGTTCATAGTATAAAGGAGGGTCGCGCTCGAGACAGAGATGAATTACACCATATGTCGCGTTCTCAACAGCCTTTCATGCCCGCGACAAAGGGCTGGACGGCCTCCATCGCGCTCGCGACAGAGAGCGTCCGATCGAAGATCATATGACAGGTTCTCTATCGCGCTCGCGACAGAGACGAGCATCACGTTCTGTCATAGTCCTGCATAGCTCTCTTCAAACGCCAAACTAAATCTTAGCCCACATGACACATATCCAAACACCTCAGATTATTCAATTGCCAAGAATTATTCAATATTTAAACAGCCATTTCAAAAATTATTTTACATACAAAAGATTTATTTTCTTCTCGGTTCATGTCATAATCATTTAATTCAATCCTAACATTGCATAATAGTTTTAAACCATAAGGTTAATATAAGTGTTAGTGATAATAACAATAAATTTTGTTATAGATACTAAAAGATTAGGTAATTAAAAGTAAATATTAGAAATTATAATGATAACAATAATTATAGTATAAATATTATGACTAAGTAAGTTTGAGGTTATGTAGTTATACATAATTAATTTAATAGGTATATAAGTAAATAAAAAGCATAGTGTAAACGATAAAATTTATGAGTAATGTAATAATTATAAAGAAAGATTGAAACGAAAATGGTTTAAAATGAAACGAAAATGGATTAAAATGAAAAGAAAATAAAAGAACAGGAAAGAAAAGAAAAATGAGTAATGATAATGTTAACCGTAGCAATAATTATAATAATAAAAGTAATTATTATTTTAAAAATAATACTAAAGACAATAGTAAAGAAAAAGTTAAAATAAATGTAAACATTTATAGGTAATAAACTAAAATGATTAATAAGTATGCTTGTGTGTGTATATGCATAATTATAGATGAAAAATTTAGGATATGTATCCAACACTGGGCATTTTAATTGTAACACCCCCATCGCCTTCCCCGTTGGAAGGACGCCGACGGACGCGCTACCGACGCTCACTCACACAAATATGCATATGCACAATGCGAAAACACACAGTCATACTTAATATACATATGAAAATACGGGTTAATTAAAAACTTACCTTGCCTGGCGGCACAGACTGAACATGCAATAACTCACGCACATGCAGGTACTATGCAGAAGCATACACAGAAGCATTCATAGGACCATTCAACTGAAGCATAAGCGAATAATAAAACATAGGAATAACTAAACATAAGGACATATTAACTATTACATTCCCAAAAGAAAACTCAAGAACGAAATATAATAATTACATATACAATACTACAAAATTACAAAAGCTGAAATACAGCAGCTGAACAAAATACAGAACTTCTAACTCTTACGTGGCCAACCTTGCAGATGCGTGACTCTAACGGAACCAAACCTGCCACCTGCACGGAAAGGAAATCCGTGCTAAGCGATAAACGCTTAGTGGGGAGAACACACAAGATTATGGACGGCCATTTATAATGGTCGCCAAGGCATAACACATTCAAATGGCAAATGCGGATACTCATAACATATAAATAATCAGACTTGCATATTAAAGGCATTCATTCCAATACTCATAATCGAACCATAACTTCATGTTCAGGATAGACTAAAACAGACATAATACAATACACATTACAAGCATCATCATGCTGAACCACATACTATATCTCATGCATAAACCTACATGGGTAGCAAATATCAACATCTTACTGTGCAGAGTCACAAGAGCTTTACTCATGCAATTGACATAACTAAATACCCATGCATGAACTGACAACCAAACCATCATGTTAAGAATGCTAGCCATTTAACATACTTAGACATGCCAAACACATACACTAGTCAAATATCCAAAGGATAACATTTAGAGCTTCACAATACCGCTGCGCAACTCTAAAATATATTAAGCATCATGCAAAAACACTCTGATAGCGGAGACTGAAGACGTAACCACTTAGTATTACATTCATATCATCATCATGCAGAAAGTACAATAATCATCACATATTTACCATCACAGTTGCTTCGGTTCACATGCTAATATATATAACAAAACTATACTGAAGTCATATACTTAAATACATCAATCAAATCATTTCAAAGCAATCAGAAACTTATAACAAATCACATGACAAGTACGGATAATCATGTTAAATGTAAAGTCATGCTTACTTAAAACAGACATACATTCTGAAGCCCATAGTCACATTCATATGCATATAAACTGATTCCTGAAATCCTTATCAAGCTCAAACGGATATCACATTCGAAGGCTAAAACATAATCTATATAAGCGTGCTCATATAATAAAGCCACACAATCAGTATTTCATAATCATATTCATTCAGAAAAATCTGATATACATTACATTAATATACTCATTCAAATAATCCATTTATAGCCAAATCAGATCAGAGCAGTTCAGATAAACATTCAAAGAACACCTGCTGACTCTAGGTAGTGGATAACGAGTGTACTGAGGGTACCTTACGGGTACGAATCGAATACTGAGGGTACCTCACAGGTACAAGTCAAATATTATATCATTTATCAAAACATGTTATTTATATACTGAGGGAATCTTAAACAAGATTCTATACTGAAGGGTTCGCGAGGAACCAAACGGGGACCTGATCGGGCTCCAAACTGAACTGAGGGCTGCAGCTAAAAGACTCTATTAGGCATGCCTAACTATCCACTTACTTGACTCTAGCAGGTTATGCGTAACCCAATTTACATTTCGAATCACACAATGCGTATATAGTCAGCATGCATAAACAGAGAACGACAAACATTTAAATATTCTCATAAAGTTGGTCACAAATCATACAATTCGCATTGCAAAACATATTACAGTCCATACATTTTAACATTAAACAATGTTCTAAAGCATGCCAAGAATCAGATTAAGAAGCACTACCATGCCAATGATTATCAATACAAAATCCTAATCATGCATTAGGTGAAGATACTAAGCATAAACCATGCATAGTCCAAATTGCATTTAACATAACACAATGAGCTCCAAGGCTAAAGCATAACAATGTATTCAGACATCATCCATATTATTCGCGTAAGTTTAGCATGGCATAACATCAATCATACCTTATACAACTCATATTCTGAAGCATGCAATAATCCAATCAATAACATTCTATCACTACTCAATATATTGAAGTATGACAGGAACACATGGGGAAATCATACTATGCCAATGATTAAAAACACATTATCTAAATCATGAAAATAATACAATATACCTTTAAGTGTGGCATGATATCTTTGGAGAAGAAACAGACTAGAGATATGGCAACATAATTTACATTAAACTAGAACATGTTTGAGACTAACAATCAGAACGTTAGCCTCCACAAATCCTTTGCATTCGAAATAAGACATGTAATAAAAATCACAATAATAAGCATATCTCACACCGAATCATACAGTTGGAATCCCACAGTCATTAACAGGGTCATTATAATCCAAAACTTATTTCAAAATACCAGAATAACTTATTATAGATAACATAATATTAGTACCAATTAAATTGGAAATAATCAGTCATATCAGCAAGATAACATAGCACACAGTAAGGAAAAATATCATAAAAAGCATTTGGAAATCATTTTATAAAAACTGGACACTTGGGAAGGAAAAACAGAAGCAAAACAGAAGATCTGGGAGACCTCACGTCACGTGAGGGTTGCTCACGTCGCGTGAGCATAGCTCACGCCTCGTGAGCAATCTGCTCACGTCGTGAGCATTGCTCACGTAACGTGAGCAATTTGCTCACGTCGTGAGCATTGCTCACGTAGCGTGAGCAATTTGCTCACGTCGTGAGCGTTGCTCACGTAGCGTGAGCAATTTGCTCACGTAGCGTGAGCAATTTGCTCACGTCGTGAGCGATTTCTCTTGCCCTCTTCTTCTTTCCCAAAATCGCAACCCTGCATATTCTCATCGTTTTGCAAAAATTAAAAGAACTCGATAAAAACTATTTTCAATCTAATTCAAACACCTCCAGAACTCATCTTACCTTTCAATTGATGTCCCAAACAGCATAAACAAGATAATTGCAACTTAATTCAACAATCAAAACCATGCATAAACATAGTTAATCCAATTAAGAACATAAACCCTAAAAACAATTACAGTAAGTTCCAAATAAATTTACAGTAGTGTAAGCACCGTGTCCTGGAGCGGTCCGGATCGGAGGTTACCCTATGAAGAAAGCAATGTTCGAGGCCTGTACAAGAGGCTGAAGTTGGAGGTTTTAGTTCCGCGTTCCGTGAGAAATGAGGTTTTTTTTTACACTTCAGGGGCAGAGGGGGAGAAAACGGGAGTTTTCTAGGTCAAAAGGTTTTTTTTCTCCACAGACGGCCAGCCCGTCTGTGGAAGTGGCCCGTCGCTTTGAGTCACCGACGGCTTGGGGGATTTTCCGACGCCCGTCGGAAAGTCACCGCCCCTGTCAGGAGCCGCCTGGTTTCCCGGGGCACGCAACCGTTCCGACGCCCGTCGGTGAAGGTGGCAGGGCCGTCGGAAGTGTCCTTGTGTCAGTAGGATTCTTCCGACGCCCGCCCCTACGCACCGACGCCCGTCGGTCGTGTCTGGCTATATAAGGTCCGGATTTCCACTTCAAAAGGGTTGGAAAATTTTTTTCAGAAGGGGAAACTCTGCCAAAATTCGAGCACATTTCCTCTCTCTTCCAAAAACACACATTTTCCAAAGAACTTTACTTAATCAAGGATCAAATCGATCAAAGGAACTAAAAGCTAATTAGTTTTCTTTAGATTTGGACTCCTAAATCGACTTTCTGAAGGATCGGAGGTGAAATAGCTCATTTTCTCTCTCTGATCTTTCATTCTCTTACTTTCTCGTGGAACGCGCGGGGATCTAACCGACATCAAAATTCTACCCAAGGCAACTATCTGAGGGTAAATATTCCGGATTCTCTCTCCATTTTTACCTCATATTTAATTATTTGTCATTTATTTATTCATTTTTGTGTAAGTTTTGAATACCTATCGTTACTTTTCTTCATTTTGACTCTCTCATCTCCTTCTTGGATAAAACTTGTTTTTTTTCTCAAAAGGCCCTTTTCTCCTTTCTGTTTTCCGGAGACAGAGGTGACCGACGGGTCAACTTTATGACCGACGCCCGTCGGTCACCCGCCTACAGACACCCCTTCTTGAGTGACAAACGGGCGTGTTGAATAACCAAACCGACGCCCGTCGGTCAATCGGGAACAGGCCGTCGGTGGGTTCTGCCTCCATGGTTTTGATCATTTTTCACCTCTATTTAGTCTTTTCGATTTCTCATGTGTTAATTTCATGAATGTTAACATCTCTTAACTTTCTGTGAGTGTATATTGTTCTTTTTGGACATCTCCGAGCTTGAATGGCTGCCTACCATGCATGGTGGATTTCGTCCGGTTTAGTTTTCTTAAACCTCTTAATTTATCTTCTCTTGCTTTTCATTCATTGATTATTTTATGTATATGAATAAGCTCTTTTTATTCAGTTAAATGCAAAGATGGATCAACAATTTGTACTTAAATAAAAGTGAGTTTTATATAAAAAATGCAAAAGGGTCCAACGCCCTATTTTCATCCAATAAAGATCATCACATATAAATTATCCCATTTTTGATAATGATGCATTGCGAGGACCAAAGTCCTCAAGAATAAATGAATAACCCGATTTATGCATGATTCGCACATTTATGGAAGGGAGTTGTATTCCGCTCCTTGTGTTATTGTAATTTATCGCTTTGATATTTATTCTGCTCATTTATTGCTTTCAAAAATGTGAATAAATGTGCCTTTTAATTAAACTGCATAGTATGGAGAGAGAGCGAATTAATGATATTAAAATTTGATCATAAACTAATTAAGGTAGAAATAGATGAGAGATCCCGGACCCAGCTCTGGTCTTTGGGCTCAAGAGGTTAGAGGTTATCCTCCAAAATACTTCTTGGGTCACTTGACTTTAGCGCTAATCCTAGGCCTCACGGCCCAACATGGATAAAAAGCGCAGTCTTAGGCTCTCCGAGGCGAGAGAAACTTTCCCAATGTTCTATTGGGTGGCGACTCCATGATACCTCCTTGTTGCCCAACATAGACGCACTTGCGATTCATTTGCAAGATGCCAACGGACCCGCAAGTGCCCCGGTCGCCCACGTGCGGGCGGTCGAACGGGCGGCGCATCGGGATCCGGCGCGCGTCACAGTGGCGACTCCGCTGGGGACGTTTATGGTTCGAGATTTCGATTTGAAAATACCTCTTTTAACATTTGTGATTAAAATTTAATTCATGGATTCACTTTCTCTCAAATTTGCATTTGCATATCATTAGAGCCTTAGAATACGCTAGTTTGGTCCCTCTTTTAGCCCCGGTGCGTTCCTGAAGCACCTCCTCATTTTCACTCAATTTGGGGAAGTGTTAAGGATAATCACCAGCCCAAGCCAGGTACCTCAATG
Source organism: Excoecaria cochinchinensis (assembly GCA_947683425.1). Lineage (NCBI taxonomy): Eukaryota > Viridiplantae > Streptophyta > Magnoliopsida > Malpighiales > Euphorbiaceae > Excoecaria > Excoecaria cochinchinensis. Next base: position 8,303,335 of record CANTUQ010000139.1, read on the forward strand.
GTATATCAAAATGGTGACCCGATCGGTCGCTATGCTCGTGATGAGCTAGACCCGTCGGCAGGGATCATGCTTGGGTAGCCTCAAAGAAACATCTCCCTCGTCCAAAGCTCATGTAATGACTGTAGTCACTCTCCACAGGTGAAATGAACCATAATCTCATGCTTGCTGTATGGATCTTCACATATTGGGTGAATCCAAATATCTCGCTTCGTAACCTAGCCAAAGGCTATCATGCCCCGGTAGGGCCATGTTGAAATTTATGGACCGTTCGAATACGTGACCATCATTATCCATTTGCTTGTACATTAGCATAGGAGTGTTATGCTGCCGGTTTTTCGCCGCGCACCATACGCGTCCATTGGGTTCCTCGTTAACCCTCGGGCTAATCCCACCTAGGAAAGAGACTGCACGACCACGTGTGTGGGAGAAATAAGGGTGGAAGGACTTACTTGCTTGCTTGTGCTCTGTAAATGTTGCATATCACGATCATGCATTATACATACATTTCATGCATCATTCTAACTTTAGTCCCTGCAGCCATCATAGATCTGCCCGGGTGGACTAGATCACCGACCGGGCGACTGATCCGAGTTCTTACTCCTGAGCTGTCAGATAGAGAAGGTCTGCCGGAGATCTTATCAGAAGTAAGTGGCACAGTATCTCATATGGCAAACTCACCCAGGGGGGAAGACGCCACCAGGGCCATGATTGCCGAAGAAGTGGGCCGTCGATTTGAAGAATTCGAGGGAAGGATGATGAATATGTTGGCCGCCTTGACGCAGCAGAACGCTCAGCCGAATGTTCCCCAGAATCCTCCTCCTCCTCCTCCAGTGAGACTGAATGAGCCTGAAGAAGAAAGGGTTGAAAGGCGAGAGGAGCCCGTTAGGCCGCCACCGGTAGAGTTGAGATCAGTGGCTTCGGGAGAGCTGAGAAGAAGGCCAGTGCTGAGAATTGACGACGATAGAGATATCGAGGATGATAGGTTGAGCATGGCATCCGAAAAGGGGAAGGCACCTCAGGCTGATGACTTTATTTTGAAAAAGATGGAAGAGAGGTTCGAGGCCATGGCTCGTATGATAGGCAGAGCCCATGGGATGAATCCCGAGGATAGGGAGCTGGACGGGGAGGATCCGATCCCTTATAACTTCAAGATGCCGGACGTGCCAAAGTTCGATGGTACTTCTGATCCTACTGCACATGTGAAGCAATATTCTCTGGTCATGAAGGGGACCACATTGTCTAAGAAGCAGAAAGTGGAATACTTTTGTTTGAGTTTGACCTCTCATGCCATAGATTGGTATCACGGCCTTGACCGCCGCACTAAAGAAGATTGGGATCTGCTCACTGAGGAGTTTCTGAAACAGTACGATTGTAATACCAGAATGGAGGTGACTCTGAAAGATCTTGAGCTGTTCCAACAGAAGGCCGGAGAATCCTTCCATGAGTACCTTACCCGATGGCGGAACCGAGTGATGGAGATGCGCCGAAAGCCAGATACCCAAGATCAGATTCGTCTTTTCATTAAGAACGTGAGCCCGTACTTGAAGGAGGGACTGAGGATGAAGGGGTTAAAAGACTGGGAGTCTCTCAAGGATATAGCCATCGAAGCAGAGGGAGAGTTCTTGACCCGGAAAGCTAACAATGATAATTTTGCCAAAAGGGCTAACCCCGGTCAAGGAGCTAGTAGGCCGGCAGGCCCCAGTAACAGCACTAGAAGAATGGGTGAAGTGTCTGCTACTGAGGTAACCACCCCGAGGAAGTTTTCGAACTTAGGGAGACCATTATCCTGGGTCTTGAAGAGGCTGATGAAGGAAGGAAAATTGCGTCCTCTAACTCCTAGGCCATCTCCGACACAAGGGAAACCGGGACATAAGGACAACGAATTCTGTGCATTCCACCAGTACTCGGGCCATGTCACTGATAAATGCAAAGCGCTTCGGCACTCGGTTCAGGACTTGATCGATAGCAAACAGATCTCTGACCCTGAGAGGAGAGAAGCTGAGAAGAGGCCTGGTTATAATGCTGTACCCCCACCTGTGTTCATGATCCAATCTAGCCTGCCAGAGTGGTACGTGCTGCAAGATCTGTTCGGGAATGAGGAATCTGCTGTCGATAATTCCGAGGATGGGAAGGAGAGAGCAGTTGTGGCGACTCTTGATTGTTGGTCCAGCAGTGAGAGCGGTGGAGAAACCGAGGGCGAAGAAGGATTAAACCTTGATCTGTGGGGCTCCGATGGAGAAGAGGGAGAGGTAGGCGCTGTCACTAGAAGTGGAAGGGTGATCCCTGAGATTGCAAAGCTACCTGAGCCAGTACAGCCAGTGGCAGAGAAAGAGCCAGAGGAGGAACAGATTATAAAGCAATTGAGGAAAACCACGGCTCAGATATCCATTTGGGATTTGTTGAGGCAATCCCCCTCTCATAGGCAGAAGGTAGTAGAGGCTTTGGTTGAGGCCACAGTTGCCACCACTATTTCCCCATCAGAGCTTTTGGGTCTAATCAAGGGAGGATCCGAGGAGAGGTTGATCTTTTCCGACGTCGACTTACCGGCAGAAGGCCGTAATCATAACCGACCCTTATACATTAAGGCGCAGATTAGCAGCAAGCACACTGCTTGCGTTATGGTGGACGATGGGTCTTCTATCAACGTCTGCCCTTTGATAGCTTTACAAGCTTTTGGCTTAAGCAAGGACATGCTCAGCGAATCCGACCTGACTATCACGGCCTACGATAACTCAAGGAGGCAAGCCTCGGGAACCTTCAGGACTTTGGTCAAGACGGGACCTATCGAAGTGGAAGTCGAATTTGTGGTTCTGCCCATTCCTGCCAATTTCTCGGCTTTGCTAGGGAGACCATGGTTTCATAAATTAGGGGGAGTGCCATCCACACTGCATCAGATGATAAAGTTCCCGCACGAAGGGGAGGTGGTAACTATCAAGGCGGCCAGGGAGAACCAGGTCTCAGCGCTAGAAATTGCCAATCAGCCATTCAGCGGTTTTCATGTATCTATGATAAAGGAAGAACACGGGTCAGGAGATAGCCCGGCCGTTGTTAATATGATGAGGAAGATGCACTATCTTCCTGGGGCTGGATTGGGCAGAAGCTCCCAAGGGTTGCAGACCGCGATCACCACTCGAGGGCAAAAGAACCGGAAAGGTCTGGGGTACAGAGGTGGTTTTAGCAAGAAGAGAGTAACAGACAGGATCCCCCACATTTCAGAGAGCTTTGTCCCCGCATCCTCAATATGCGCTTATATTGGCGAAAATGAACCTCAGTGGGTAGATGGGAGGATTGTCCCCGGCTTTGAGATTTTCAACGATGTGTATGACTGGAGCGTCGGGTTTGTCAGGACCGCTGAAGGCTTTTGGGATGAAGAAGTCATGACTCAGGGGATCATTTGGGATAAGTGCGAGCTTGAGGAGGTCGTTACTGAGAAAATGGTAGCTGCTAGGCTAAAAGGAAAAGGGAAGGTAGCAGATTCAGTGATGGGACTAGAGGATTTGCAGTTTTCTTCCGACGTGCCTGAAGGGCCTCTGCTAGATCAGAAAGTCAATGAGCAGGCTGCAGCGGCATCAACCTCGGGAGTGGCAGAGGAAGATTCTAGCCTAGATTGTCTTTTTATTCCAGAACTTTTTTATGATGTAAATGATAACAATAATATTATCAATAAGATGAACAATTTCACTTATTTGTGCGATGTTTCTGATGATTTCAACATGCATGAACATGATCATATTCCATCAATTTTTGACATTGACTCTACTGGCACAACGTCTTTCAATCTTGGAACCTCGGAAAATCCGAGAGAAATTCTAATAGCATCAGATATAACTCCTGAGGAGAGAAAAAATTTTGAGAGAATAATAAGAAAACATGAAAAGGTCTTTGCCTGGACCTACGAGGATATGCCGGGGATTGACCGGGCCGTGGCGGAGCATGCCATCCCCACTTACCCAGATTGCAGGCCTGTGAAGCAGAAGTTGCGAAGGCTGAGGCCAGAATGGGCTGATAAGGTTAAAGAGGAAATCCGACAGCAGATCGAAGCTAAGTTTCTGGTGGAAGTCCAATACCCTACTTGGTTGGCGAATGTGGTTCCTGTGGCTAAGAAGAACGGAAAGGTCAGGGTGTGCGTGGATTATCGAGATCTTAACAAAGCCTGTCCTAAGGATGATTTTCCACTGCCCCATATTGATGTATTGATAGACAGTGCCGCCAACTGCGCGATGTACAGCTTTGGAAAAGGGTATGTGGGCTACAATCAGATCCTGAACAAGATAGCTGACCGGGTCAAGACCGCTTTTATCACGGAATGGGGTACCTATGCTTATCGGGTTATGCCTTTCGGCCTGAAGAATGCGGGGGCCACGTACCAAAGGATGGCAACCAAGATCCTAAGCGACCTGATTCACAAAGAAGTGGAGGTGTATGTTGATGATATGATGGTCAAATCGGCCACCCGAGAGGGACACTTTGAAGCTCTAGAGAAGTTCTTCATCCGGATAGACAGGTATAATCTGCGACTTAACCCCAAGAAGTGCATTTTTGGGGTGACTTCAGGAAAGCTGTTGGGACATGTCGTCAGTCAGAGGGGGATAGAAATTGACCCCGATAAGGTGAAAGCTATCAGAGAGATGCCTGTGCCACAGAAGGAGAGAGATGTAAGGAGTTTTCTAGGCAAGTTGCAGTATGTCAGCCGATTTATTGCCAAGCTCACTTCGATATGCGAACCTGTTTTTAAGCTGCTTAGAAAGAATCAGCCCGTAGTCTGGAATGAAGACTGCCAGAGAGCCTTTGATAATATCAGGGAGTACCTGTTAAATCCGCCAGTACTAAGGCCTCCGCAACCTGTTAAACCGCTTATTCTGTACCTAGCAGTAGAGGACGGTTCAGTGGGTGCCATGATGGCTCAAGAGGATGAGTTTGGGGTGGAATTTGCCATTTATTACCTCAGCAAGAAGTTTCTGGCTTACGAAGTAAAATATGCTGAAGTGGAAAAGATCTGCCTTGCAGTGATTTGGGCGTCAAGGAAGCTAAGGCATTACTTCCACTCATACAAGGTTCAGGCTGTAGCCAAGCAGAATCCTTTAAGATATTTGCAGGAGGCACCATCTTTGCTTGGAAAGATGGGGAGGTGGTTGCTCTTGCTACAAGAGTTTGATGTGCAATACATCACCCGCAAGACTATTAAGGGGCGAGCTGTAGCCGAATTTCTTGCTGAGCATCCTATCCAAGGGGACACCCTCGAATTTACCTTTCCTGACGAGAGCATAAGCACGATTTCTGTTCAAGGATGGCAATTGCATTTTGACGGGGCGGTAAACAACAAAGGAGCCGGAGTCGGAGTCATCCTGACGACCCCAGATAATGAGAAACTCCCTCTTGCTAAGAAACTGAGATACAAAGCAACCAACAATGAAGCCGAGTATGAAGCATGCACTTTCGGGTTAGAAGCTTTGGCAGTGTTGGGGGCAAGAAATGTAGAGGTATTTGGTGACTCGTCCTTGGTAATAAACCAGATCCGAGGTGAGTGGGCCGTTAAGGAGGAGAGACTGGTCCCCTATGTTCTATATCTGAAAAGGATATGTGGGCAGTTCGAGACTTGCACCTTCCACTTTGTGCCCAGAGATGAGAACCGTCTGGCTGATGCGTTGGCAACCTTAGTGTCAATGTGGGATAATCCTGAGGGAGTGGCCATGAAGCCGGTGCTGATTTCGAGCTCTGATAAGCCCGGCTTTGAAACCGTGCCTGTAATGGAACTAGAGGCGTCAGATGGGAAGCCATGGTACTTTGATATCATGAATTACTTGGAAAGCGGTAGATTTCCAGAAGAAGCCACTGAAAAGGACCAGAGGATGATACGCAGGTTGTCTACTCAATTCATATCCTTGGAAGGGGTGCCGTACAAAAGACAGCCAGATGGGATTCAGCTCAGATGCTTGAATGAAAGGGAAGCGCGCAAGATAATGGAGGAAACCCATGCGGGGGTCTGCGGGGCCCACATGAATGGTTTGACCTTGGCCAAGAAGATCATGAGGCAAGGCTTTTATTGGCTTACGATGGACACTGATTGTTCAAAATATGTCAAGCAATGTCAGTTGTGCCAACAGTACGCGGATTTGAGACACCTGCCGGTATCGGAGCTACATAACCTAACATCTCCTTGGCCGTTTGCCGCCTGGGGGATAGATATCATTGGGGAGATTCGCCCTACGGCGTCCAATGGGCACAGATATATCATAGTTGCAATCGACTACTTCACCAAATGGGTCGAAGCAGAATCCTTCAAGAAAATTGATGCGAGGGATATGGCCAGGTTCATAGAGAGGAATTTGATCTGCAGATATGGTCTCCCTCACCACATAGTGTCTGATAATGGAGTGCAGTTTATGGGGGAAACCAGAAAACTTCTCGGGAAATATGGTGTGCAGCATCATAAATCCTCTCCTTACCGACCACAAGCGAATGGGGCAGTAGAGGCCGCCAATAAGAATGTGAAGAAGATTCTGTCCAAGATGGTCCAAACCTACAAAGACTGGGCTGAAAAGTTGCCCTTCACCCTGTGGGGATACAGAACGACAGTGAGATCATCTACAGGCGCTACTCCATTTTCCCTGGTATACGGAACGGAAGCAGTATTGCCGGTAGAGATCGAACTCAAATCATTAAGGGTGGTCATGGAGGCCCAAATCCCGGAAGCCGAGTGGGCGCAGCAGAGATTGCAGCACTTGAATTTATTAGATGAGAGTAGACTGAAAGCTTATTATCACAATCAGATATATCAGAAGAGATTAGCGAGAACTTTCGGGAAGAAGGTGAGGAAGCACCCGCTGAAAGAAGGAGACTTGGTTTTCAAGCAGATGAGGCCAGGGGTACCAGACATCAGAGGGAAGTTCAGACCTACCTGGGAAGGGCCGTACATCCTTAAGAAGCTGTTGTCCAGAGGGGCTGCAATCTTATCAGACAGCGATGGGAACGAATTCAAAGAGCCAGTCAATGTCGACAGACTCAAGAGGTTCCACGGCTAAAGACTAAAATAAAAAGAAGAGAATAAAATGCCCTGCAAGCCGAAAACCGAAAAAAGGCGGCTGTGCTAAAATTGGGCGCCTCGACAGGGTGAAAACCGAAAAAAGGCATCCTGTGCAAAAATTAGAGGCACGAGAGAGAATGTCCGATCGTGAAAACCCGAGAGGGCCGATCGGTAACAGGAGTTGATGCTGTTAAAATTTGGTTTCATGTATTGATAGTGCATAAGCAACTGAGTAAATGCCAAAACTGATCATGTATGCTGAAATTATCTAGAAATGCACACGAAACTTGTGAAAGGGACGAATATTATTCTTTTCACTTTTGTCATTTTCTAGTTCTGCATTAAAAAGAAATGTAGCAAAAAGCACACATGTAGGCTAAACTAGGTCTTGCTGCTGCTCTCGCCAATCAGATGCTTGAGCCCTCGAGTCCTATTATCGGAGGTTGGGCTGAGGATCCACTTCTTGTACCCGCTGGTTGAGGATGCAGAATGATTGCCAAACCTCGGGATGACAGTCTTCACAGGTAATCTGCCCCATAGCTCATGATACCGAGAAGCAAATGCGACCGAGAGGTCTCCTCCTCGGAAAGCAAGGGGAACCCTCACTATATCCTGGGTCATCCCAAGCTGCCGTGAACATCGCGAGGTAATACAGAAGGTAGCCTGGCGGAGGCCGCAGAGGGGGACACAACCTGATGGCCCATCGGTGACCGCATGAGACAGCGGGAGCCAGGCGGATGTAAAACTGATGTCGTCATCTGACAGCTCACTAAATCTGGTAATGCCTTCACCAGTCATGGCACACCCATACAGTCGCCGACGAGGCAAGAAATGGCTCGGCATGTACCGCGGAATGACTCGGGGAGGTGGTTCAGACAGCATCTTCAGTTTTTCCTGCAGCCAGATCTGAAAAAAAAAAAAAAATAAAAAATAAAAAAAAAAAGAGAGAGCCGCTGGAGTAAGTAGGGTTTGCTTCAGGCAAAAATAAGGCACAAGGTTGTGTGAAAATCCGAAAGGACGCACCTCCCGCAAGGAAAAGCTAGTGTGAAAATCCATAAGGGACGCACTACCTTTAAAATAATGACGTACCTGGAGTAATAAGGGGCTACCGGTAAATGTTGTAGTGGACCCAGAGCTCACAGCATCCAGACCTAAGATGGTTTCGGCCAAAACAAGTGGTAGAGGGGACAGTCCCAGATGAAAGTCGCTCAGAACCCCAAGCAGACGAAAGTCGCCTGTCAGGCCTCCTGGAACAACAGTAAGGAAGTTCACCATGCAGAATAGGAACGTGATACTTACCCGATAGGTGGAGATGTCAGTAAATTGATCTAGGGCCTCGATCAGTGGCTCCAGAGAAAAGGAGGAACCCGAAGGAATCAGCCGGTTGGCCTCCGAGGGGGATATACCCAGAGCTAGGGCTACGTCCCGGGTCTGAAGTAGGCCGCAACGGGGAATGCAAGGCAGAGCGCCAGGAGGGAACTGGGCTCCCAGGATGGAAGCCAATTCTTCAGAAAGAGGGCACAGTTCCTGATAGGTGAACTGGAAGACGTGAAATCGAGGGTTCCAGAAGTGGGTCGCCGCCAGGAGGAGGTTCTGGTTGATTTTCACCCGACACAGATATTTCAGCCCAGCCAGAGAGGAAAGGGCGCCTTCTCCCCAAGTGTGTTTGTCATCTAAGATATGGTGCATCCTTTTGAGCAGGAGGGGAGAACATTTTGAGAAGAATGAAATCCCAAGGTGTTGGAAAATGAAGAGACAAGAAAATCTTGCAGATTTTATAGGGGAAGATCACCGACGGCCTACCCGCCCCTCTACAGAGACGGTCTGCCCGCCTCTCTACGGAGACGGCCTGACCGCCCCTCCATAGACAGACGGCCAGCCCGTCGGTCGCTTTTACAGACGCCCTGCCCGTCGGTCACGAAATTCTATATAAGGACGAGTGACAGACGGCTCAAACGTTGCTGTCCCTTTCTCCTTCCTCTCTCAAGCGGTTTCTAAGTAGTTTTTGGCGTTTTTTGAGTCTTTTCTTCTTATTTTTTCGCGATTTCTTCAGTTTTTCGCGTTATATACTCACCCGATGCTCGGATATTTGTATTTCTCTAGTTTCTACACTTCTCCGGATTACAAGTAAGTAAATAATTACTTCTTTTTTATTTTATTTAATTCATTTCTACATTCTTTCTTCTTTTAACTTTAAGGAGTTTTAGATAATTTTAGAATTTAGGGGGAAATGCTGCCCAATTTTCTATATTATTTTGTAGTTAAATCCGAACTTTTTGCATGATCACATAAAAATAGAGTTTTTCTATAATCTTGATGCTTTAGAATTGCATCCTTTTAGCGCACCATTTTTGTGCATGATTTGCTTTTGTGGCCTGAGGCTGCTATTTTGAGTTGTTGGGGGCACACTCTTGCCGGGGTGCGCCCCATTTGCATGCATATAATATTGCTAGGGCCTGAGGCCTTTTGTCTTGCTTTTTCATGCAGGGGGTTGGGCACATCCCTGCCGGGGTGCTGCCCAAATTTTTTTATTCTATTCTGGAATTGAATATTTATTTACTTTTCCAAGTATGAAGAATGCCTTAAGACTTAGAAAGCCCATCTTTATTCGCTTTAATTATCTCCGTAAGGATTACATGTTCCTTTGCCATGATGCGTACAAGGCGTGATAGGGTACTTTCGTAGCCGGGATGTTTGCTATTTTTATCTGTCATTACTTTTTTTATCCTATGTTGGGCCGCCATTGCCCTGTTAAGGCCTAGATGGACCTTAGATTTTGAAAAATGAACCTGATAGTGCTTGCTTTGCTAAGTTTTCGCTATCTGACTTTTTCCTTTTTACAGGATGCCTCCCAGACGCAGAGCACCACAGGCCCAGCCCGAGCTTGAGGCCCCGGCTTGGATGGATGATGAGTCCGCTCAGAGGTACAGAGCGTTGGCTCAGGTGGAGTTTCGGGCCAGCCGTTTTGTATCTCGCCCTTTTCTTGAGGCCCTCGGTTTGGCTCCGGAGTTTGATTTACTTGCCGAGGGAGCTGGTTGGACAGAGTTTCTCGAGCCTGCCTTCCAGACATTTCCAGAGGCTACCCGCCAGGTCTTAGCCACTCTCCGCTACACGGGCTTTCAGAGTGCAGATACTGACCCGGGGGTGGTACAGTTTTGGTTTGATGGCGACCATGTCAGCATCACCAGGCAGAGGTTTGCTCAGGCTATGGGACTTCCTTCGGGAGAGGAGGTTGAGATCCCCCGGCGAGCGGTGAGACGCGCCCATTGGGCGGCTATTGCTATACCAGGAGTGCTGTATGATCACGATACAGCGAAGAGCACCGTACTGGTGTCTCAGGCACTCCGGTATCTGCACAGAGTGCTTTCCAGCTCGTACCTCGGTCGAGCTGGTAATCCAGGGTCGCTTAACGCGGCCGAGATCTGGAGCCTCTGGGCTATGGTGGCAGGCCAGCGTCTCAACATTAGCCACGAGATCTTGGCCAACCTGACCAGAGTGGGCAGAGGGTCGACACCGGTGGTGATGGTAGGAGGAGTCATCACCCGATTACTGTTGGGATTAGGGTTTACACCCGAGAGGCTGAGAGGACCTCTACCGGAGGGGATCCATGTAGATGCTGCAGCCGCAGTTCAGATGGGGATGATCTCTCAGATTCCAGGTCAGGCGGAAGCTTATAGGGTGTTGACTATCCATGAGACCCGGCGACTGTTCTCGCTTCCACCCCTGGGGGCAGACCCTGATCACCCAGAGCACCAGGAGGGGCAGCCTCCACCGCCCGAGCCACAGCCCCAGCCTCCGCAGGTGCAGCCGCAGCCTCCACAGACTGAGCCTCAGCCGGAGCATCAACCTCCTCCACCTCCTCAGTCACAGACAGTACCTCCGCCACAGCAGCAGGAGCCTCCTAGGACCCCCATGGATTTTGATTTTGAGGTCACGATGGACGAGCTCTTCGGCTCTTCACCGGCGTCTAGGGTCCCGACTCCGGCCCCGTCACCAGGTACCAGGATACAGAGGCCTGCCCGCGAGCCCTTCGAGAGATACCATCCGTACTCCCGAGGCGATCCTGGGGCATCCACTTCTTCGGCACCACCACCAGAGCCAGCGCCACATCAGTCAGCTCAGCCGGACTATTTCCAGCTCCTCTCCTCCATGTTTATGGCCTTTGAGCGGCGACAGGATGAGAGGGATAGAGCCATTCATGAGAGGTTGGATCGCCAGCAGGCTGCTATCCAGGAGCAGTCTCAGACGGTGGAGCGACTATCCCGAGAGCAGGCGGGCTATATGGAGCATGCAGTGAGGGAGCAGGCTCGGGCCATGGATGCCCTTTGAGATGAGCAGGCTCGGGTTCTCGAGGCCTTCAGAGGAGAGCAGGTGAGGCTATTTGAGCAGATTGCTCAGGGGCAGAGGGAGCTCAGGCAGCAGCTCGCTCATGATGTGAGGACGTCACAGGACCAGGCGTCTCAGAGAGTCGATATGACCCTTCAGATGATCGATGAGTCACTTGACTCTCTGAGATCCCGCGTCCAGGCGATGGAGGGGATTCTCCCTCCTCTTTCTCAGACCATGAGGGAGTTTAGGCAGCAGACGGAGCAGAGCTTAGAGCGTAGGAGGACGGCCGCCGCAGAGCAGACCACTCAGTTGAGCCAAGCCTTCAAGAAGTTGGGGGACAAGATCTCTGAGACCTTAGGGTTTCTGGGCACTTGTACCCAGCCCTTCTTGGACGGCTACGCTCGGGTACAGTTCAGGCGAGCCCATGATCACGAGGCAGGACCCTCTACAGCTCCGCCACCCCCTCAGGCCCGTCCACCTCCGCCAGGGACCGTGCATATCTCGGATGATGAGGATCCCGATGAGCCTTCAGACTACACACCTCTCTGAGCTTCAGGGAGTTATTTTTGTATCTCTTGTATTTTATATATGCATTGTACAAAAATGACATTTTTAGTAGAAAAACTTTTGCTCCATTATTTGCATGTTTTTCTTTTCGATTAATTACTTAAATAACACCACAGAACGTGTGTTTTCTCCTATTTACTCATGTGTCAATAAAAATAATAAAAAATAAATAACATGAAACCAAGACAAGCAACAAAAGAATGATAATCAATAACAGGTCAAAAGATGATTACTCAAACAGGAATTAACGAAATCTTTTATCTCACAGGTACAGAGAAATATCGATCTGATGCACAGACATCGATTAAAAAGATCTCCTTGAAACGAGGAAACCGTCGGAGTTTTCACACTCCAAGATCGAAGCTGCAGTTCAAGAAACACTGCTCTTCACCCCCGAAGCTGCGGTTCAAGAAACACTGCTCTTCATCAGATCGAAGAGTTTCCACACTCCAAGATCGAAGCTGCAGTTCAAGAAACACTGCTCTTCACCCCCGAAGCTGCGGTTCAAGAAACACTGCTCTTCATCAGATCGAAGAGTTTCCACACTCCAAAATCGAAGCTGCAGTTCAAGAAACACTGCTCTTCACCCCCGAAGCTGCGGTTCAAGAAACACTGCTCTTCATCAGATCGAAGAGTTTCCACACTCCAAGATCGAAGCTGCAGTTCAAGAAACACTGCTCTTCACCCCCGAAGCTGCGGTTCAAGAAACACTGCTCTTCATCAGATCGAAGAGTTTCCACACTCCAAGATCGAAGCTGCAGTTCAAGAAACACTGCTCTTCACCCCCGAAGCTGCGGTTCAAGAAACACTGCTCTTCATCAGATCGAAGAGTTTCCACACTCCAAGATCGAAGCTGCAGTTCAAGAAACACTGCTCTTCACCCCCGAAGCTGCGGTTCAAGAAACACTGCTCTTCATCAGATCGAAGAGTTTCCACACTCCAAGATCGAAGCTGCAGTTCAAGAAACACTGCTCTTCACCCCCGAAGCTGCGGTTCAAGAAACACCGCTCTTCATCAGATCGAAGAGTTCCCACACTCCAAGATCGAAGCTGCGGTTCAAGAAAACACCGCTCTTCACCAGATCGATATGAGATCTAACTGGCAAAAGGCACGGAAGGTGAGAAGTCGTCGAAGGTACGCTTTCTTTCCAACCTTTCTCTGAGTTTTGGCTTATCTAGGCACTTGTGCGCTAGTTTCCCCAAACCTGGGGGCAACTGTAAGCACCGTGTCCTGGAGCGGTCCGGATCGGAGGTTACCCTATGAAGAAAGCAATGTTCGAGGCCTGTACAAGAGGCTGAAGTTGGAGGTTTTAGTTCCGCGTTCCGTGAGAAATGAGGTTTTTTTTTACACTTCAGGGGCAGAGGGGGAGAAAACGGGAGTTTTCTAGGTCAAAAGGTTTTTTTTCTCCACAGACGGCCAGCCCGTCTGTGGAAGTGGCCCGTCGCTTTGAGTCACCGACGGCTTGGGGGATTTTCCGACGCCCGTCGGAAAGTCACCGCCCCTGTCAGGAGCCGCCTGGTTTCCCGGGGCACGCAACCGTTCCGACGCCCGTCGGTGAAGGTGGCAGGGCCGTCGGAAGTGTCCTTGTGTCAGTAGGATTCTTCCGACGCCCGCCCCTACGCACCGACGCCCGTCGGTCGTGTCTGGCTATATAAGGTCCGGATTTCCACTTCAAAAGGGTTGGAAAATTTTTTTCAGAAGGGGAAACTCTGCCAAAATTCGAGCACATTTCCTCTCTCTTCCAAAAACACACATTTTCCAAAGAACTTTACTTAATCAAGGATCAAATCGATCAAAGGAACTAAAAGCTAATTAGTTTTCTTTAGATTTGGACTCCTAAATCGACTTTCTGAAGGATCGGAGGTGAAATAGCTCATTTTCTCTCTCTGATCTTTCATTCTCTTACTTTCTCGTGGAACGCGCGGGGATCTAACCGACATCAAAATTCTACCCAAGGCAACTATCTGAGGGTAAATATTCCGGATTCTCTCTCCATTTTTACCTCATATTTAATTATTTGTCATTTATTTATTCATTTTTGTGTAAGTTTTGAATACCTATCGTTACTTTTCTTCATTTTGACTCTCTCATCTCCTTCTTGGATAAAACTTGTTTTTTTTCTCAAAAGGCCCTTTTCTCCTTTCTGTTTTCCGGAGACAGAGGTGACCGACGGGTCAACTTTATGACCGACGCCCGTCGGTCACCCGCCTACAGACACCCCTTCTTGAGTGACAAACGGGCGTGTTGAATAACCAAACCGACGCCCGTCGGTCAATCGGGAACAGGCCGTCGGTGGGTTCTGCCTCCATGGTTTTGATCATTTTTCACCTCTATTTAGTCTTTTCGATTTCTCATGTGTTAATTTCATGAATGTTAACATCTCTTAACTTTCTGTGAGTGTATATTGTTCTTCTTGGACATCTCCGAGCTTGAATGGCTGCCTACCATGCATGGTGGATTTCGTCCGGTTTAGTTTTCTTAAACCTCTTAATTTATCTTCTCTTGCTTTTCATTCATTGATTATTTTATGTATATGAATAAGCTCTTTTTATTCAGTTAAATGCAAAGATGGATCAACAATTTGTACTTAAATAAAAGTGAGTTTTATATAAAAAATGCAAAAGGGTCCAACGCCCTATTTTCATCCAATAAAGATCATCACATATAAATTATCCCATTTTTGATAATGATGCATTGCGAGGACCAAAGTCCTCAAGAATAAATGAATAACCCGATTTATGCATGATTCGCACATTTATGGAAGGGAGTTGTATTCCGCTCCTTGTGTTATTGTAATTTATCGCTTTGATATTTATTCTGCTCATTTATTGCTTTCAAAAATGTGAATAAATGTGCCTTTTAATTAAACTGCATAGTATGGAGAGAGAGCGAATTAATGATATTAAAATTTGATCATAAACTAATTAAGGTAGAAATAGATGAGAGATCCCGGACCCAGCTCTGGTCTTTGGGCTCAAGAGGTTAGAGGTTATCCTCCAAAATACTTCTTGGGTCACTTGACTTTAGCGCTAATCCTAGGCCTCACGGCCCAACATGGATAAAAAGCGCAGTCTTAGGCTCTCCGAGGCGAGAGAAACTTTCCCAATGTTCTATTGGGTGGCGACTCCATGATACCTCCTTGTTGCCCAACATAGACGCACTTGCGATTCATTTGCAAGATGCCAACGGACCCGCAAGTGCCCCGGTCGCCCACGTGCGGGCGGTCGAACGGGCGGCGCATCGGGATCCGGCGCGCGTCACAAGTAGGTTCCAAATGTATCAACCTGTTCTTTGATTCAAAGTCATGCATACAAACACAGTACCCAAAACACGACTTGCATAAACTCATCTCAATCATTCAATTACTGGAAATCAAACACCAAAAACCATTCATAATCCAAGAAGAAAATGGGGCAGAGATAAAAACCCAAAACCAAAATAAAGAACACAGAGCTCCCAAACCTCCAAATCACGTTCCAAAAATCAGGCTTCCAGCTTCACTCCTCAATCCTTGCCTTGCCTTTACTTTGCTTCTTCTTACAATCCCAAGCTTGCACAAACAAAATCCACAGTTACACTTCAAAACCCTAACTCAACCAAAACCAGGAGAAGATGAAGAAGAAGAAGAACAGTATGTAGAAATCTTAATCCAACTTACCTCTTCAAGCAAAGAACAATCCAAGCCAAACACAACCCAAACCAAACGTGAGAGAAAGGAGAAGCAAAGAAAGGAGAAGAGAAGAAGAGGAGTAGGCGTGAGAGAGGAGATCGGGTTGCAATCTGCGTTTTCCTCTCTCACTCTCTTACTTTTCTTCTTTTCTTCTTTCAATGCCTACCTAACAATCCACTTGGCAGATCCTAATAGGACCTCAAACTCCACTTAAACTTATCCAAACCAAAGCATCAAACACACACTAATTCTTCTTTTCACTAAACACTCTTAATTACTTAATTACCAACAAACCTTATTATCCAACTTTCAAAAGCACAAAATTACTGAAATACCCTTCCGATCCCAACTTCGCATGCAAATCCCAACTAGGGCCATTTTGGGATGTGACAACTCTTCCCTCCTAAAAGAATTTCGTCCTCGAAATTCACAGCGGAACACTTACATCTAAAATCATCTTACACTCACCTATATAAAATTCTGAGATACTCCCTGTATACTTTGTTAGCTTTCCCTCAATTAGAACGCATATGCAAATGCTTCTCATGTATGGTCAAGGGATGATGATGCAATGAGAATGCGATGGCTCCTGTATGCAAAGTGATGCAATTGATGCTATAATGATGCACTTTGTCCCATCCCTATGATTCAATATGCCTTCATTCAAATACTTGCTAGGGAGATAGCTGACAAGTATACTGAGTATTTACCAAAACCTTACATAATCCAAGTATCCTTCTATCTCAAAATACCAAAACAAACTTTACTCAAACATATCCAAAACAATTTACCGGAAGGCTTTGCAAACTCCGACACTTCCCTGCAGTGTGCATCAAACCCAATGACACACGGGCGGTTCTAAGCAATTCCTCTATATCCTTTCTAGCTTGCCAATAAGATTTTCACACAACTCAGGGCAATCAAACTACCCCAAAATCCGAATCAACCCTTGCACTAATACTCTATCATCAGAAACAGGAATAGAAACTCCAATCGAAAATGCTCGGAAACACTCTGATCAGCACAACTGGATTCACACTTTCCGTTGTCTCGCCCACATTCTCACTAGGATCAGACTCCATCTAGACATGACACAAAACAAGACGCATCTGCAGTAGGCCACGACACAAAACCGACTCTCATGCAAAGACTCAACATAAAACAAACAACACACCCAGAACCATCAAACCAGGCTCTGATACCACTAACTGTAACACCCCCATCGCCGTCCCCGTTGGAAGGACGCCGACGGATGCGCTACCGACGCTCACTCACACAAATATGCACATGCACAATGCGAAAACACACAGTCATACTTAACATACATATGAAAATACGGGTTAATTAAAAACTTACCTTGCCTGGCGGCACAGACTGAACATGCAATAACTCACGCACATGCAGGTAATATGCAGAAGCATACACAGAAGCATTCATAGGACCATTCAACTGAAGCATAAGCGAATAATAAAACATAGGAATAACTAAACATAAGGACATATTAACTATTACATTCCCAAAAGAAAACTCAAGAACGAAACATAATAATTACATATACAATACTACAAAATTACAAAAGCTGAAATACAGCAGCTGAACAAAATACAGAACTTCTAACTCTTACGTGGCCGACCTTGCAGATGCGTGACTCTAACGGAACAAAACCTGCCACCTGCACGGAAAGGAAATCCGTGCTAAGCGATAAACGCTTAGTGGGGAGAACACACAAGATTATGGACGGCCATTCATAATGGTCGCCAAGGCATAACACATTCAAATGGCAAATGTGGATACTCATAACATATAAATAATCAGACTTGCATATTAAAGGCATTCATTCCAATACTCATAATCGAACCATAACTTCATGTTCAGGATAGACTAAAACAGACATAATACAATACACATTACAAGCATCATCATGCTGAACCACATACTATATCTCATGCATAAACCTACATGGGTAGCAAATATCAACATCTTACTGTGCAGAGTCACAAGAGCTTTACTCATGCAATTGACATAACTAAATACCCATGCATGAACTGACAACCAAACCATCATGTTAAGAATGCTAGCCATTTAACATACTTAGACATGCCAAACACATACACTAGTCAAATATCCAAAGGATAACATTTAGAGCTTCACAATACCGCTGCGCAACTCTAAAATATATTAAGCATCATGCAAAAACACTCTGATAGCGGAGACTGAAGACGTAACCACTTAGTATTACATTCATATCATCATCATGCAGAAAGTACAATAATCATCACATACTTACCATCACAGCTGCTTCGGTTCACTTGCTAATATATATAACAAAACTATGCTGAAGTCATATACTTAAATACATCAATCAAATCATTTCAAAGCAATCAGAAACTTATAACAAATCACATGACAAGTACGGATAATCATGTTAAATGTAAAGTCATGCTTACTTAAAACAGACATACATTCTGAAGCCCATAGTCACATTCATATGCATATAAACTGATTCCTGAAATCCTTATCAAGCTCAAACGGATATCACATTCGAAGGCTAAAACATAATCTATATAAGCGTGCTCATATAATAAAGCCACACAATCAGTATTTCATAATCATATTCATTCAGAAAAATCTGATATACATTACATTAATATACTCATTCAGATAATCCATTTATAGCCAAATCAGATCAGAGCAGTTCAGATAAACATTCAAAGAACACCTGCTGACTCTAGGTAGTGGATAACGAGTGTACTGAGGGTACCTTACGGGTACGAATCGAATACTGAGGGTACCTCACAGGTACAAGTCAAATATTATATCATTTATCAAAACATGTTATTTATATACTGAGGGAATCTTAAACAAGATTCTATACTGAAGGGTTCGCGAGGAACCAAACGGGGACCTGATCGGGGTCCAAACTGAACTGAGGGCTGCAGCTAAAAGACTCTATTAGGCATGCCTAACTATCCACTTACTTGACTCTAGCAGGTTATGCGTAACCCAATTTACATTTCGAATCACACAATGCGTATATAATCAGCATGCATAAACAGAGAACGACAGACATTTAAATATTCTCATAAAGTTGGTCACAAATCATACAATTCGCATTGCAAAACATATTACAGTCCATACATTTTAACATTAAACAATGTTCTAAAGCATGCCAAGAATCAGATTAAGAAGCACTACCATGCCAATGATTATCAATACAAAATCCTAATCATGCATTAGGTGAAGATACTAAGCATAAACCATGCATAGTCCAAATTGCATTTAACATAACACAATGAGCTCCAAGGCTAAAGCATAACAATGTATTCAGACATCATCCATATTATTCACATAAGTTTAGCATGGCATAACATCAATCATACCTTATACAACTCATATTCTGAAGCATGCAATAATCCAATCAATAACATTCTATCACTACTCAATATATTGAAGTATGACAGGAACACATGGGGAAATCATACTATGCCAATGATTAAAAACACATTATCTAAATCATGAAAATAATACAATATACCTTTAAGTGTGGCATGATATCTTTGGAGAAGAAACAGACTAGAGATATGGCAACATAATTTACATTAAACTAGAACATGTTTGAGACTAACAATCAGAACGTTAGCCTCCACAAATCCTTTGCATTCGAAATAAGACATGTAATAAAAATCACAATAATAAGCATATCTCACACCGAATCATACAGTTGGAATCCCACAGTCATTAACAGGGTCATTATAATCCAAAACTTATTTCAAAATACCAGAATAACTTATTATAGATAACATAATATTAGTACCAATTAAATTGGAAATAATCAGTCATATCAGCAAGATAACATAGCACACAGTAAGGAAAAATATCATAAAAAGCGTTTGGAAATCATTTTATAAAAACTGGACACTTGGGAAGGAAAAACAGAAGCAAAACAGAAGATCTGGGAGACCTCACGTCACGTGAGGGTTGCTCACGTCGCGTGAGCATAGCTCACGCCTCGTGAGCAATCTGCTCACGTCGTGAGCATTGCTCACGTAACGTGAGCGTTGCTCACGTAGCGTGAGCAATTTGCTCACGTCGTGAGCATTGCTCACGTAGCGTGAGCAATTTGCTCACGTAGCGTGAGCAATTTGCTCACGTCGTGAGCGTTGCTCACGTCGCGTGAGCGATTTCTCTTGCCCTCTTCTTCTTTCCCGAAATCGCAACCCTGCATATTCTCATCGTTTTCCAGAAATTCAAAGAACTCGATAAAAACTATTTTCAATCTAATTCAAACACCTCCAGAACTCATCTTACCTTTCAATTGATGTCCCAAACAACATAAACAAGATAATTGCAACTTAATTCAACAATCAAAACCATGCATAAACATAGTTAATCCAATTAAGAACATAAACCCTAAAAACAATTATAGTAAGTTCCAAATACAATTACAGTAGGTTCCAAATGTATGAACCTGTTCTTTGATTCAAAGTCATGCATACAAACACAGTACCCAAAACACGACTTGCATAAACTCATCTCAATCATTCAATTACTGCAAATCAAACACCAAAAACCATTCATAATCCAAGAAGAAAATGGGGCAGAGACAAAAACCCAAAACCAAAATAAAGAACACAGAGCTCCCAAACCTCCAAATCACGTTCCAAAAATCAGGCTTCCAGCTTCACTCCTCAATCCTTGCCTTGCCTTTACTTTGCTTCTTCTTACAATCCCAAGCTTGCACAAACAAAATCCACAGTTACACTTCAAAACCCTAACTCAACCAAAACCAGGAGAAGATGAAGAAGAAGAAGAACAGTATGTAGAAATCTTAATCCAACTTACCTCTTCAAGCAAAGAACAATCCAAGCCAAACACAACCCAAACCAAACGTGAGAGAAAGGAGAAGCAAAGAAAGGAGAAGAGAAGAAGAGGAGTAGGCGTGAGAGGGGAGATCGGGTTGCAATCTGCGTTTTCCTCTCTCACTCTCTTACTTTTCTTCTTTTCTTCTTTCAATGCCTACCTAACAATCCACTTGGCAGATCCTAATAGGACCTCAAACTCCACTTAAACTTATCCAAACCAAAGCATCAAACACACACTAATTCTTCTTTTCACTAAACACTCTTAATTACTTAATTACCAACAAACCTTATTATCCAACTTTCAAAAGCACAAAATTACTGAAATACCCTTCCGATCCCAACTTCGCATGCAAATCCCAACTAGGTCCATTTTGGGATGTGACATTAATGCTCAGCCCATAGAGTTTTTACTGTGCAGGTAAAACAAAGGTACAAAATTTTAAAGTGGCCGAGGTTTTGGTGATAGTCAAGAAAAGGAGTAAAGGCAAAAATGGAAAGATAGGCACAACATGTATATGATCGAGTTAGAGAGAGTTAGAAATTTGAATGTACAGACTTATGATTAGATGTATGTGTAAGTGTGAGTATTTAACAGAATTATGTATGGACTGTATTATATTGTTATTTGTATGTTTATGTTTTTCATGTTGGGAAAAAAATTTTACCGATCTATCTACGGTATGGTAACTTATAAGATACTAGATCATTGTACGTATAGTATAAAAAGTGTGTTACAAGACCTTTACCCAGTGGTCCCTAAAAGCAGGACTCAGGATAAGGTAAAGCCAATGCATCACACTTAGATTTTTAAGCTTTCCTTTACCTTAGAAAAAACCGTAAAAATTCCATACACACTTCTCTAAAATAAAATCTCGAACAAGCTTGGATTTTAGACATCAAGAACTAAAAAACAACCTTACCCTCAACATCAAGCTTGAGGTAAAATATGAGGATTTTTCATCTAGTAGCATCCCTTTTTATTTGCTAATTTCCTGACCTTGCATTTAAATAGGTTGTATTATAGTTTTCCGATATATTTATGTATACTTGTAATTTGTATGTACGTGAGCATGTTTTATGTTTTTGCATGATAAAAACAATATTAAATAAATCCCTTTTTGTGTCCTTTATCATTAGAATGCTAAACTAATAATGTTTAAGCATGTTAAAACCACATTTTCAAAACCTTCTCTTTTTTATAGTTTAAAATTTATGTTTTGTGCCCATTAAAACCAAAATCCGTGTGATGCAAAATGGGGTTTGAGGCTAGAAAACCTAACTGCCCAGCTCTGTTCAGTGAAATGGCTAGTTCTATAAAATTTGAATTTTGAAGTGTTATGCAAGGAAGCTCCAGGGATGTTATGCCAGTTTGGCCTCAGCTGGCCAATTGCCTTAGGCTAGTTGCCATAATAACTAGCCAATTTATGGCTGAGTAAGTAGAACTAGCCAGTTGATGTCTTTCAACTGGCCAGTTTTTTATGTCCAGAAATCAATTTTTGTCTAAAGCCATGTACATCCATTCCAAGCATCAATGTCACGATTCATTTTGGAAATGTTAATTAAAGAGGAGACTTTATTATTGGCAACCAATGTTCTTTCTTTGTAACTTTAGGGTTATCTTCTTCTCTTTTATATGAAATTGTGCAGCTAGATTTATTTCTCAGTCAAGGGATAATTGAGATTTCAATTCAATTACTTATGAGATCTAATTTTTCTATTTTTTCCTTAGTGCTTTTAATATTTATTTTATTTATGTGATCTCATACCAATATTATTCTATTGCTTATTGCAAAGATGGCCATTTGTGCAATTATGATCATAGTATACAACCATACAGGTTAGCTAAATCCATAATTATCTACTTAATCTGTAAATTAGTGGTAGGTTAGGATAGTTGAGTATGCATATGCTCAATTCCTTTGAAGGAATAATTTAATCTAGCTTAAATAAAACTAAACGTTTTGTTTTTTTTTTTTTTTGTTAGAATTGGGTCCTTTTATATCTTAATACAATTATTTGATTAGGTTGTATGGAGCATCTCTTACGGTTGCTCAGTAATTAGGGCTAGTTAATGAGCATCTCTTGGCTAGTTTACAAAGTAAGAAATGATTAGTTGTTAGAAGAATTTTCAAAAACTAGAACTGGTTTAATGGAAAATGTTTAGAATTTTCCTTTAAATATATGATCAAGTACTGAATTGGAATTGATATTTTATCTTTGGCTGGAGTTATTTATTTTGATTTATTTAATTCTACTTTTAGTCTTTTTATTAGTTTGAATTTCTTGTTTACATCAATTATAAAATCCTCACATTTTTTATTCCTTAATTAGTTTGTTTGCTTTTAAAATAATTAATTTCCTAATAGTGTATATGGATTCTACCTTGCTCATAGCTACTATAATTTATTTATTTTAGGAAGTAGGATTTTAGTTTTTGTAGTTTTGACACCTATCAGTAATTTCATTTGAACATAATGTATGTGATATGTAATATGTAAATGGATAACAGGTGCATATTTCTTTTTAGATAAAATTATTTTTTTAAACAAAAAATAATTTGCTCTTGCAAAAATTCCATTTGACTTTCAAAAGTGGTTCTTTATAAAATATTTTCTAGAATAAATTTTGTTCAGTTAAAACCAAAACTTTAAAATAGATTTTAGAAATAAAATATAAAGAAGAGTGGAGAAGGAAAATCAACATAATCAATTTATAATGCTTTGACCTTATTGCCTACGTCCACACCCAAGACATTGTCTTGAGATTTTCTCTCCACTAATAACTTTTGTGATGGGAAATTATCAAAGGCAATATACAAGTCTTGTATATTGTAAACACACCACCCCCCCCCCCCCCCCCCAACCAATCTTTTTCCTATATAAAAGATGTAAAACACTTAATAGAATTTTCTAAGGTTCTAGCAAACCCTTCTCACAATCTTTTACAAAAGATTCCTCACAAAAAAATTACAACATAATGCTATAATCAATTTGAGGAGAATGATAATGTATGAAATGCAAAGAAGTGAAAAACTGCTTCAACAAAGTGAAAGCTTGTATCTCAAGAGATGATATGATTTTCCAACTTCTCTAAACCATGAAGAATAAAAATAAATAAATTTTATTTATAGTAAAAAATCCATTATAGCTGTTATGGACAAAAAATTAACCGTTAGAGACAAAACAAAATTGAGAAAAAGCAAAACTAGTTGTTATTTTGTCCTATAGTGATAAAGCATAACAGACTATTTTGGCAACTCTTTTGGTACCTTTTTTGTTAATCAAAACAGCTAACCTTTCTAAAAACATTTCTCAAAACTCTTTCTAACAACTTTTCTTAGAAAACTTTTGACACCTTTCTATTTTAACTTATAACGTAAAACCATTTCCAAACTCATTTTAATGCATGTAAACATATTTTATGCATTGAAAGATAATTATGATGCGTGAACATGTATAAAAGCTCTTCAAAAAGATTTTGCAGATTAATACCTTAACTTTTTGGAACTTCTTTTGGACTTGAAACTTTAAACTCTTCATGCATTAGGCTTGCTATCCTTAATTGAATCTTGCACACTTTAGTGGAGTTAAGTTGAAATATAAACAGTTAGAATAGAATTTTTACAAATTTTATAGAATATTTGATTATCATCAAAATTAAGATGTAGCCTTAAGAAAAACACAAACATCTTCTTCAAATTAAATAGACACTCAAGCTCATCTATCCAATGCAACACATATTTAGTTCCTATGAAAACCATTTATTTATTTATAAAAAACTTAAAATAGTAATAGTAACATGTCACTCTATTGATAGTTTTATATATGTGTAATTTCATGCTGAGCCCATCTACTCTACATCCTTCAAAACTTAACACTGATCTTATATAGAGCACTCGGAATGACTTTGATATCACTTCTCTCCTCAGTTAAATCGGCACAACATTTTAGAGCCAATTCCATGACAAATGATATGCAATCCACTTTAGAAAAATAATGTGGTTCATCCACACTCAGCAAATTGGCATCTACAATTTGATCTACCCCTAAAGTAATCTCTCTTTGATCCATTGCTTCATACTTATTTCTTCATTAAACATCTCATTTGTAGGCTTAATTCTACAGAAAATTTCCATCCCCAAAATACCATAGCTGTACATATCTCCTTTTATAGAAATAAGTCCTTCTGATCCATACTCTACATATATTTTAAAACAATGATGTAGTTACCACACACACACACATATATATATAGTGATAGCAACAAATTCAAGTTACCAATGCACTAAAAATAATACATAACATAACCTAGTGTCATGTATCCAACAGTAGCAAGCGTCATGGTTTGCATCACAGATTAATCTTCAGCGAAGAGTTTTGCTATGCCAAAGTCACTTACATGACCAGCCATATCCACATCTAATAGAATGTTGTGGGGCTTCAAATCATAATAGACGACAGATTCTGCAGACCTATGATGAAGATACTCAAGTACCAATGCAACATCAATCATTATATTCAATCTCTATTGAACATCTAGAAAAAAGTTGCAAGAGTACAACCATTTCTCTAGGCTATAATTGGGCATGAACTCCATAACTAAGGCTTTAAACTTAGTAGTACAATAAGTAGTAATGATTTTGACTAGATTTCTATGGCAAATCCTATGCAACACATGACATTCAACATCAAAACTTTTGAGTGCTCCCTCTGGCTGTTGCTGCAAGTTGAAAACCTTTGCTGCAATAATCTTCCCATCGGAAAGAGTTCCCTTGTATACGAGCCAAAACTCCCTCTACCAAGTAAGTTGATCTGATTAAAGTTATTTATTTCTCGCTTAAGCTCGTGAATGGAGATTCTTTTCCAATTTACAAAAGGTAACAAATGGCCTTGATGGATCGGCAGTCTTACTTTCCTTTTGCAAAGTCATAAGAAGACCATAACAACAACAAGTGCAAAAACTGTAAATCCAATCACTAGGAGTATGATTTTTTTTCTGTGAAGGGTTATGATTTCTAGTTTTGCAAGGTTGGACTTAGAATTTAGGTGCACCACAAATTCTATTATTTCTTAGAAAAGATTGAGCTGATAAGTTAGCAAATGGTCCTCCATTGGGTATTTCTCCTTGTAATTCATTCCAAGACATATTAAAATATCTCAGAAATTTGAGTTTCTCAAAGGGCTTTGGAATTTCTCCGAAGAGACTATTGTTTGACAAACTCAAGAATTACAAACTTATTATATCATTAAATTATTCTAGAATAGAACCCTCGAATCTATTATTATGTAAATAGAGTTGAGTTAGCTCTTTAAAGCTGCCAAGGCTCGGTGGGATATTGCCTGATAATTGATTTTCTGATAAACCAAAGTATGTAATGGCTTGCAAATTGCCGATGTTGAAAGGGAGAGAGCAACTTATAGAATTTGAAGACAAGTCTAGTGAAAGGATATCTTTCAACCTCCACAAGGTAGAAGGTATTGTAGAAGTAAATTTGTTTGAATAGAGGTGGAGCTTCTTATAGAAATGAGATTACCTTGGCAAGAAGGAATTGGTCAAGAGAGCTCATTTATTCCCAAATATATGAAAGCAAGAGAACTCTGTAGATCACATAATGTGCAAGGAATAAAACCTTGTAAAGTATTGGAATGCAAAGCTAATTGTTGAAGCTTCCTCAATTTTCCAATTGTAGTAGGAATTGTTCCCCTTAAATTGTTACAAAAAAGATTCAAAGTTATCAAGTTCGTCAAGTTAACAATTTCCTCAGGTATGATTCCTGTGAGTTTACAATCATAAGCATAGAAACGTTCAAGGGAAGAAGATAAGTTTCCCACATAAATTGGAAGATAACCATTTAATGGATTTTTAGACACACCAAAATATATCAAATATCTGCATTTCATCATAGAAGAGAATATTGAAGACAAGGATTTGGTAGTAAGGTGATTTGCCCCCAAACTGATGAGTTATAGATTTCTTAAATTATCAAGATCATCAGGAATATGGCCAAAAAAGGAGTTGGTATTCAAGTCTAAGCGAGTAAGCTTTGAGGCATTGGTGAGAGACATGGGAATTTAACCAGTAAAGTTGTTTCCTCCTATTGTGAATTCCTTGATATTTGGTAGAATGAGACCAAAGCTTGAAGGAATATGGCCTGATAAATGATTTTTTTCCAAACCGAAAATGTCTAGTGTTAAAAAATTAAAGAGACTGATAGGAACAAATCCAATAAGATTGTTTCTTCCCAAAAATAATCCAATAAGGTGAGGAAGGTTGCCAATTTCAGATGGAATAGTACCTGCCACCATATTTTGTAACTATTTGATTATTGAAATCAATCCAATTGCCATAAATGAATTGTAACTTCATTTATTTTACTGCCTTCTTTTTATTTTATGTGATATTTGCATAATAGTTTGGTTCATGAAAATTTCATGGTGCAAGTACTTTTCATCCAAAAAACATTATTATATCAAAAAGTAGCTAAAGCAGAAATAATTTCCCATGATAAGAATTGAGATGCCAAACTTGTGAAGTCATTTTCTACGAGGGATACAGACTCTAAGAGCATTAGATTTGCAATAGTTGGAGGAATAGGACCCGAAAAACCACTTTTTGTGGCGTGTAATATCTCCAAATTAAAAAGATTGCCAATTGAGACTGGAATTTCGGTTAATCAACGAGTGAAGTCATCACATCTTGATAGCTAAAGAATGCTTGCATAAATTTTAAAAATTCATTTCATTTGTTTTACTGTAAAGACTAAATTTACTCATGATTTATATTTAATATTCACTATTGCCAATGACTTATTTCTAATAAAAAAAATTGGCCATTACTTGATAAGAGTGGCATTACCTTATACTAGTTTTCATATCTTGGAGTTAATTTGATTTTCTTTTGGTTGTTATTTGAGATTCTGAAGCATAAATACATCAAATTAAGTGTAAAGGGGATAGCATGTGGGTTATAGAGTAGTGTTTGTCCTACCTTTTGCTTTCTTGCTATCCTATTAATTTGTTGCTTGACGGAGTTTTGATTTTTGTTGCTTGATTAAGTTTTGAGTTTAAAAAGAAAATAAAAACTTACAACTCCTAACGATAATATAGAATGGAAAGAGTATCTTCTCCTTTAACCAAAGATTTTAAGTTTAAATTCAAGAGTATTTTAAAAATTTTAGAAGAAGTGATTTGCCCTATTTGTTGCATTTGTAATTGTAATTTATTAAAAAATTGCATGGCATTTGTAATTTCTAATCTTAGAATGCAAAAATAATTTCTTGAGGTAAGTAAATTGATTAATTTGGTGAATAGTAAATAAAAGCAAATAATGCTGGAGTAAGTATTGTGACGTACCACCAAAATTGTTGAAGCTAATGTTGAAAAGTTAATAAAAGTGGCTTAACTCACAATCCGACATCGATAAAATGTACATTTAGGTTTGTTTTTTCAGTTTATAAAAGGAAATCTCCCCTTGTTGTTTAGATCATCCCAAAATTGCCAATCTTTTCTAAGGCAAAAAAATTTTCTCTTTAATAAATATTTAACTTGTATTATTTCTTTGAAATAGTGAAATATAATTTGGTAGTGTCCGAGGACATAGGCATAATT
Organism: Excoecaria cochinchinensis; assembly: GCA_947683425.1. Lineage (NCBI taxonomy): Eukaryota > Viridiplantae > Streptophyta > Magnoliopsida > Malpighiales > Euphorbiaceae > Excoecaria > Excoecaria cochinchinensis. Next base: position 8,331,394 of record CANTUQ010000139.1, read on the forward strand.
GGCTGAATCTCGTAAAATTAGGGTGTTTTTTATTTGTCTATTTAATAGCTATTGTCGGGTATATTGTTAGTAAATTATTGTGCTGTTAAATTACTTAGGAAAAATCTGTCTAAGGAGTTAGGTTTTAAGTGGGACCATTTATGGCTAGTAGAGGTGTTGTGCCGGCTGATCAGTAAAGAGAAGGCATGGGTGGGCAAAGTGTTTGGGAATTTTATTGTTCTCTTCTCTCTCCTTTATTTTAGCAATGTGTGGCTGGTTAAAAATATTTGAAAAGGGTTTAGGTAAAACCCATTTAAAAATTCAATAGGCTACCACGAATAAAAAATATTTTCAAATTGGTCTAAGTAGAATAGTTTAAAAACCCAAAAATAAACGTAATAGCCATCTAATAAAAATTCATTATGCCCGATTAAAAACAAAACTCAGACCAACACCATTAAAACTACCACACAAACTCTACAAAATTAAAAGAAATTGAATTAGCCTAGGGTGGTTGAAGACGACAGTTTAAAAAGAAAAAAAAATACTAGAATTTAAATCTAAATAGTATCAGCTTAGCCTTGGGTAAGGCTTAGCACTGGGTTGCCTCCCAAAATTGCCTTTATTTAATGTCTTTTGCTAGACGTTTTTAGATTTTTGGCCTCTCAGTCCGGTCTCAAATTCCATTTTTGGGTCCTTCTATTTATTACCTCCTGCAAATTGATATAATAAACCAATTTCTTTTCAAAATTGTTAGTATTTCTAAAAATGAAATCCCTACAAAATGAAAATTTTAAATTGTTAGAATTATCATCCAATTTAAAAGATCCATTAACTGAAGGTTCAACAGCATCCACTTTAAAAATACTATATATATCAGTAGAATTTTTCTTAGTATCATGAACATAAAATTTAACAATTTTCCCATTAAACTCCATAATGAGTGTACCCTCATGCATACTAAGGAATGGTCTTCCTAACAGAATATCTGGAGAATTTGAGAATTTATCATCCTCCATGTCAAGCACATAAATATCAGCAGGAAAAACTAAACCATCAATGTTTACCAAAATATTCTCTAATACTCTTTTAGTGTAAACAAAAGACTTATTAGCAAGTTGAAGCACTGCATTTGTCTCTTTTAATGGACCAACATTCAAAGAAAGCATATAGTCAATGGCATTATATTTATTAAAACTCTTGAATCACTCATAGCTCTTTTAACCATAACATTGCCTATAGTACAGGGGATAGCAAACATACCTTAGTCTTTACCTTTTGGAGGTAGTTTCATTTGAATCATCGCAGAGATATTTTCTCCTATACTCACCCTTTTATAACCAACTAACTTTTTCTTATTAGCTCGCAAATTCTTAAGAAATTTAGTATATTGGGGTATTCGTTTAATTGCATAAAGTAAAGGAATATTTACCTCAATTTTGCGAAAAATCTCAAAAATATCATTCTCTTTATTTTTCTTCTTGGATTGTACTAATCTTTCCGGAAAAGGGGGCTGAATGACAAAAGTGGGGGACTATTCTGAATTTTCCTCCTTGATATGTTCATCTTTCACAATTTCCATTCCTCTTTCAGCAATTTTCCATTTTTCTAGCCACTTTCACTTAATAGGGGCTGTTCCAGCTCATTTTCACTCCTCAATGTGATTGCACTCACATTTTATATTGGATTAATAATTGATTCTAAATGCAATTCCCTTTGATCCTCTAATCTACTTAGTGAAATTGCCATTTGGCTCAAATGTTTCTCCATATTTTCAAAGCTAGCCATATCTCATGTTGAATTTGTAAAGTGTTAGCAGTAATTGAATTGACAATTTCTTCAAGGGATATACCTGAATTTGAAGAATTTTGTTGTGACAAAGTGGCTGTATAGACTAAAAATTTTGTTGTGACAGAGTGGGCTGTATAGACTGAAAATTATGGTAAATTTGATCCGAACTTCTTCAACCATTCCAAATCAGTCCAATTATCCACAAAATGCTTTCTTTCATCAATTAAATCCTGAAATGGTCAAAATTACATAAACAAGTGAAAAGTTCCAAATTGGCTAAAAATTAATGTGGAAAAATAGGAAAAAATCAAGTAACAATATGTAAAATTGGGCACGTAACACCTCATATAAAAAATTTCAATCCATACATCAAATTAAAATATAAATTCTCTAAAATCTAAATATAAAATACAAACCATTCAAATTTGATATCAATGCACTCAAATAAAATTACATATAGATTAATTTATTAGTCTTCTACTTTTTTAAGATTAGGGTAGAATATGGATATATGTAAAAATTACACTTTTATATATATATATATATATATATATATATATATATATATATATATATACGTTAACCAGACACTTAAAATCCAAATCCAAACCTATTAACCATGATTTTACAAATTAAAGTTTACGTCTACGTCCAATTGAACTGATTAACAGCTAAAATTGGTTTGGACCCAATTCTTTAAACAAGTTTAACGATTTTTCGAGTTTTTTCCAGTCCTAATATTTTTTTATGGATTATGATCAAAATTTAAGACCAATGTCTAATTGTTATTATGTTATATTTTTTTATTAGACCCTATAAATTCTAATCCCACTTAATTAAAATTTAATTAGAAAATTAAAATATTGTGAAATGGTTAATTGATACACCAATATTCCTTTATAATTTCAGCAAAAAATCAAAAGCACGGCTCACTATCTTGAAAAGCTATAATAGGCTAACAAAAAATGTTTTCATAATGCAGAATCTTGGTCCATTGAACGGATAGATATTAAAAATTTGATTATTTAGGCACTATGACAATTTAGGAAACCAAAAATTAAAAACCAATATCTTTCTGTCGTACTGTATGAATAGTATTTTTTGTGGACTTTTTGTTCTCTGCTAAATAAAGCAAGAATCTGAAAGAAACTAATAAGACATGGATGGCTATGCAATGCCCATGTAAACACGTTATACCTTCCACCAATATTCCAAAACTCACTATTCCATTATCATACCGCACAGGATGAGGTTGTTGTCAGCTTCACATGTGATAAAAATAGTTCATATTTTTTTAGAGTTGCCATTAGTTACTTGACTCGGCAGAGTTCATAATTTTTATTAATTATGCCAACAACCGATGATGTAATTTGTAATCACACAAGCAAAGAGCCATGCAATTTCACCACCAGAATTATGTCATTTCCAAGGAATGTACTCAATTATGAGGAAATTTCAACCTTGAAACCAATAGAACGAGGCACCAAATTTGTCCACAGTACTTGAATTTAGTGATGTATTTCAAAAGTCATCATGGTTGCCACCTATTTGAAATTGTAACCATCGCTCGAGGACAAGCTCTTTTTTGGGAGAGAGAGTAATGTTACAGTTCTAGGATTTGAGTTTATTAAGGCAATATTTAGTTGTAGTAGTATTTATTTTTAGCAGTAGTATTTTAGTTATAATAGGATTTATTTTTAGTGATCTATTTTCTTTTTTAATATTTCCTCATTAGAATGAATATATAGTTTGCTAGTTGCGATAGAATTAGTATTTTATTAGATATTAACCTCTAGAGTTTAATCAAGTTGGAATTTTTCAGAACAAAAATACAGGAGATGGGCAACTCTCTCTAATGAGTTTTTAGATTCTTGCTCCCTTTGATGAACTCAAAGGTACAAGCTCCCTTCAATGAGCTTGATCAATTGCCAGTGTTCCCATCCATAATTTGGAACCACAGCACTACTGTTACACTCGATCTGTATTTGTTTTTCTGTAATTAATTTTGTTATTTTTTTTTACGTCATGACAAAGGTGACTTCCTATGGCTAATTTCACTTACAGTCATTGAACTATTCCACTTTCAACCAAAAATTCTGAAAGTAAAATTTTTTTACAGAAAAATACCTGAATTTAGAAAAATGTTTAAAAATAATCACTTTGGCTGGATTTCTGAAGGAATCCTACCGAAAATACTTGTTGTCATTTCACATCACCCATCTCATCCAAGTATATGGCACATAGGCCATCCCATCAACCCGCTACCCATGTTAACTACCACATCATGACCCACGAGAAGATGCCATGTGTAAAAATATTTTAAAAAAAAAAATTCATAAAATTTTTATACATGTCATATCCTCATTGGTCTTAATATGATGGCTAACATAACACCCATTCCATGTGGCAAGCTGATGTAACAAGAATTTCTGAAATAAGAATTTTTGATAAGGTTCTTCCCGAAATTCGACCAAAGTGAATTTTTTGAAATATTTCCTCAAATTCAAGTATTTTTTCCGTAAAATTGTTTTTTGTGACTTCGCTTACAAGTAAAAAGTCCAACAACTGCAGGTAAAATTAACCCCAATTTCCTACCGCCTCTCTCATTGTCATCATCACCAACCACTCAACTTTCACATTTGGTTCACTACTCTACTTCCTAACCTCACTGCTAATATTTTGTTCTGATAAATCATCATAAGGGTTATGCTACTTTTTTTCAATGCCCAAAATGATTTTTTATAAATAAGGGTTACGTTTATTTAAATGCAATAAAAGGAGCTCATTATCTATTAATATATTGATATTTGGTCAAAAATGTAAAAAAATTTTATAAAATTTCAGTAAGACGGTACTTTTATTTTGAACAGGCTCTCAAACTTCACCATTTGGTCAAAAATCGTGTCTTTGTTAACTGATTGACAAAACTAAGGTAAACACTCACTACAAGAAAATGTGAAAATAGCAACGGAAAAATAGCAACGGAATTAAATCCGTTGCTAAATTATCAACGAAAACTGATTTTCGTTGCTAAATAGCAACGGAAAATAGATTCCGTTGCTAAAATTGGTTAAATTTTGAAAATTTAGCAACGGAAATATATTTGGTGATATTCCGTCGCTAAAAGTGGAGGAAATTTTTAGCTGCCAAAATTTAGCAACGAAATTTAGCAAGTGGAGTACTCTTGTGAGTGAGCTACTTTTTTGTCTGATATGCTTAATCTTATCATCAATAATAGTAAATGTTCGCACATAAAACATTCACACTCATGTATTGCCAACGATGAACTTTATTATTATTCATAAATAATAATGTTAAGGGATAACATAAAATGAACAGTACAAGTCAAATCTTACGTAAACCTTGAGATCTAATGTGTCTCTCAAACATATCCCTTGTTACAAGTTTTGTTAATGGATCTATAATCATATTATGCATAGAAACATACTGTGAATTCATTTCTCCTTATGCAATAATATCTCTTGTGTATTGATACTTAATTGTGATATGCTTAGTACTACTAAGAAATTTTGAATTTTTTGTGTGTAAGCTATCGAAGACTGATTGTCACTACAAACCATCATTGGTTCCTTTGAGGTAGTTACTCTAAAATGGTCCAAAAATTGCTTTAGCTAAACTGCCTCTTGTATTGCAGCTAAGGAAGTGACAAATTCAGCTTCCATTATTGATAGGGCTACATAGGTTTGTTTTTTACTACTCCATGAGATGGCACCCTTTCCAAGCAAGAATATGAAACCTGGAGTGGATTTCCTGTCATCTACATCTCCTCCCCAATCAACATTTGTATATCCTCTCAATTTCAAATCATTGCCTTAATAACGGAGAGAATAGTCTGTGGTACCTTTGAGGTATCTAAGTATCCTTTTGACTTCTTTTCAATGTGTTTCGCCTGGGTTAGATTGATATCTACTTACCATGACTACTGCATAGCATATATCAGATCTCCTACACAATATTGCACACATTAGACTACCTACAACACTGGCTAAAATGTTTCTCATACGTTCCATTTCTTTTGGCATCTTAAGACACATACTTTTGCTAAGAAACTGATTCTTGGTAATGGGGTTATCTATGGGTTTGCAATTTTGTATATTAAATTGTTCAAGAACTTTATTGATATATGCCTCTTGAGAAAGAGACAATAACCTTCTTGAACGATCCCTTAAAATCTTAACTCCAATGATATAATCTGTTTAACCTATATTTTTCATCTCAAAGTTGGACGATAATCAATCTTTAATTTCATTTACGTACCCTTTGTCATTTTTAGATACAAGTATGTCGTCTACATACAATTTCAAAATGATAAATTTACTTTTAGAGATTTTATAATAAACACAATTATAACACCCAAAATTTTGAGTCAACAATAATTTTTAAACTGAAAAAAATAAATAAGAAAGTTATTAAAGAAGATGTGTTGGCATTATATTTAGATTTTGAATTAATATTTCTTATTAAATGAATTATATAATCAAATAAATAATTAAATAAAAGAAAATAAATATATGAATATATATATGAGTGAGTAAATAATAAAAAAATAGAAAGTGAAGAAGAGTAAATAAGAGTGAATAATGGAGAAAACGGAAAAAAAAGGCAGGAGGAGTTGAGGGAAGTAGGTAGAAAAACTAGAAATGAGCAAGAGAGAGATAGCGATGGAGAGGTGAAAAAGAAACCCCACCTACATCGGCGATGACCCAACGGTGACAAACCGACGTCCTCCTCTGCAACAGCTATTCCCACCGCCTTCTCTCCTCTATTCAAGAGAGAGACAAATCGAAGCTTTCTCTTCGATTTTCAACCAATTCCGACGTTGGGTGGCATCACGAATGGCACTATCGGACTCCTAGTAAGCAGACGCTCCTTTCGATACTCAACAGTCAGACTCACTCGCAGGTAAATAGGAGATCAAAGAATGGGAAGCTATGACCTTCTAGTGCCGATTACGATCAAAAGACACGCATTTGGGCATATGACCATCAGCAATGGGTTTTTGGTGTCTTGAGCCTCACATTAGCAGTGGTCGTGTGTCTCCGGCGAAGCTCCAGTGACATGGGCTTGAGGTCAACAGAAACGAGTCAAAATTGCTATATGTTAACCTAAAAATGATATGTGCACTACCTAAATTATTTTTTCGTTTGAGTCTGCCAACATGGAAAGTTTAAAATTTCAATCAAACACCTTGTAACGGGTTAATTTCACCCATGGTCACTGAACTTATACTCAAGTATCACTAATCTAATGAAAATAAATTTATTCTCTTAAAAATCACTGAACTTAAAATATGTATATAAAAAAATCACTTTGATCATTTTTCGGCGAAGGAATCGCTGAAAAATTCAACTGGCGCGTACACTCAGCACCCCTACACATATGGCAAGATCCATGTGTCAGGTTGACTTGTCGAAATGTCCACGTGGCATGTATATATGTCATTTTTTCCACATGGATGGATCCTCGTGTCAAGCTGACTTGTCGAAATGTCCACGTAGCATGCTTACATGTCATTTTTTCCACATGTCAAGCCACGTGTTTGGGGGGTATTGAGTGTACGCGCTAACTGGACTTTCCTGTGGTTCTTTTGCTAGAAAATGATCAAAGTGATTTTTTTATATACATGTTTTAAGTTCAGTGATTTTTAAGGGAACAAAAATTCTTTCATTATATTAGTGTTATTTGAATATAAATTCAGTAATCGTGGTTAAAATTAACCCCTTATAATGGATTAGTCAGAAAATATCATCTAGAGTTCAGAATTAGTTGATTCAAAAACTTTATAGAAACTAGACAAATAGGACTAAAATTTTGATGAAATCATTTGGTTTAATTATATTTATAGAGGGATTAAAAAGGGGTACTAAATTAGAGTTCAAAAAACTCTTAACTCCTACATTAACTTATATGTGAATAGTTAAGTTTGTGATAAATTGTTTAAGCTGAAATTTTGATTTTGAATTTTAGAATCAGTGTGCTTAAGCCTTTTAAGTTGAAGTTAATCTTTTGAGTAGAATTTTAGCATGTAGAGTTATTGCTCAGCTTTAATTAAAGTTTAAGTAATTAATGTAAAACTACATTGCCATGGCCATAGATTTTATGGAAGTGTAGCTCGTGTTTAACTTGGTTTATAAGTGTTTAATAGTTTGAAGTGCAAATTATATTTTTCCTTTATTCTATGGACATTTGGTGGTTAGTTCTAGATATATAAACAAATGCTTGATATATGTATAATGTCAATGCTTGTTTACATAGTAATTTCGTGGTGTTTATTCTGCAATGGCAAAATATTGATGGAATTATTATAAGTTTGAATTTGCATTGCTTAAATTGAGATGCTAGCATGGAAGGATTATTAAAGTATATATATAATTAAGTAAAATGATGTGAATAGTATATAAAAATGTTAATATGAATAAGATTAAATGGTGGGAAATGATGAATGTATGCCACTATGTTTAAACTTGAATAAATAAACTAGATTATGCTTTAGTGTGACAATATGGATGAACAAGTAGGAATGAACATATTTTGTATGTACAATTATGTTTATGTAAGATACATGGACAATCTTGAGTATGTTTAAGTAGAAAGTCTCTTGTTGAACAATATACAATTTAAATACAGATGTATACGATTGTGTGAATGACAAAAATGGCCTTTGATTGATAATTGTGTTTTGAGATCGAACTAACATATAAATGGAATAAATCATGATAAACGGTTTATATGTATGAATATGCCAATGTTAATATAAAGGCAAAATAATATAGAGTCATGAGAAACTATGGGATCAGAGTTATATATTATGTCATAAAATGATGCTATAATGAAAATGAATATGTGATACGATTAAAATTTAAAAGAAAAAATTTCTCTTAATTCTAAAGATCTAATTGAGGTTAGTAAATGACAAAGCAATATGATCATTATAACGGAAATATGCCATGAAATTGAGGATATGAGGACAAACCTAGTTTGAAATAATTAAGGAAGTCAATATTGTGTTACGAAACGAAAATACATAAATAAAATTTGAAAAATGCATGAATGATATTATAAATATCATAGAATGATTGAAAAGTCTAGTAATGCCCTTATAAACGATAAGAAAAATGGGTGGTATACAATACGGATTTAATTTTATAGGTGTGTTGGAAGGAATATGAAAATGTATTTGGTGTGTTAGATGAAAATTTAATTTGTGTGTTGGGTGGATTATGAAAATGTATTTGGTGTGTTGGATGGAAATTTGATCGATGTGTTAGGTGGATTATGAAAATATATTTGGTGTGTTGAATGGAAATTTGATCGGTGTGTTTGGTGGATAATGAAAATGTAATCTGTGTGTTGGATGGATTATGAAAATGTATTTGGTGTGTTATATGGAAATTTGATCGGTGAGTCGGATGGAGTATTGGGCTAATGGTGATGTATATTATAGGTTATCGAGAACCTATAGGAAGGGATTAAAGTGTAATGCCATGTATAGGCCACTTCAATCCATTAGGCCTAAAGGGCCTCAATCCCGTGTATCCCCTCAATGTGTTCCATGAGAATAAGGTTTTCTTTATTTTTCTAAAATAATTTTAAAGATTGAATAATTACAAGTTTAATTATGTTTTATTAATTTAGTAAAACAAATAAATGATCTTACCAACTTAATAGCGTAATGAAAAAAAAAAAAGATTTTATATATGTGTGACGCGCGCCGAACCCCGTGAGAGCCCGAAGACCCGCTTTTAGGGCTTTTGAGAGAGGTGGTTCATGAAACTTGCAAGTGAAATTACAAGGGCGTCTATTTCCGCCAACAAGGAGGTTTCATGGAGTCGCAACCCAATAAAACATTGGAAAAGTTTGTCTAGCATCAGTGAGCCTAAGATAGCACAGCTATGTCCATCATAGGCAAGCTGAAGGTGTCTTGGAGGCCCCACCCTAACATTAGGATGGCCCTCTCGGCATCGCACTTGGACAAACCAAAGATGTCTTAGAAGTCCCACCCTAATAGAACATTAGGATGGCCCTCTCGCCTCGTAGCGCTTAGGACTGTGCAAGTTTTGAGTCTTTTTACGAGACACAAGGGGTGTTTTGGAGGCTCCATCCCAATAGAACATTGAGATGGCCCTCTCGCCTCGTTGAGCCCAAATACCAGAGATGGTTTGGAACTTTTCATTTATTCATACCTTGGTTAAGTTAAAATCGAGCTTTGAATTTACGTTTTCATCCCTTTTCTCATACGTTTTGATGCAATAATTAGAGCGCAAGTTGGTCATTCAAGGAAAACAGTAAATGAAAGCATAATTAATCATAAAAATAAATTACAACAAAAATAGGGGGGAATACAACCCCCATCGTAAATAAAATATAAATCATACATAAAACGGATTATTTATTAAAGATAATGACATTGGTCCTTTCATGCATAGTTAAAGAAAACAATTTTAAAGTGATAATTTATTTGGATGAAAAATTAGGACACTTGTCCCACTTTATTAGAAAAAGCCAATTTATTTATAAAAATATTTTTGTGTAATTTTTAATTAAGCGTGCATAAAATAAAGGATTTCATTAATAATTACAGACAAATAAATTAAAATACAAATAAAGGAAAATTGCTAAAAACAATAAAAATGATCAATCTCCGAATCTTCTCCTTCGCTCACATGGATGCACAAACAAGGAAAAATAAGGATTTGAAACAAAAATCAAGCACAAATAAAATTGATGTTTGTAATTAAATCAAGAAAATCAATGAAACACATAAAACAATAAATAATAGATTAGAATAAATAAAATGTGCATTATGTATGACAAATAAATTAAATGACATATTAAAATAAATAGATTAACATATTAACAAAACAAATAATAATAATAATAATAATAATAATAATAATAATAATAATAATAATAATAATAATAATAATAATAATAATAATAATAAATGATGAATAAACAATTAAATAAAATAAAGTAAAAAAAATTATACTAAAAATGTTAAATCTATATATAAAATCTCATAAAATAAATAAAAACACAATAAATATAAAAATCTACATTTTTACTAATTAAATATGAACAAAATAAATAAACTAAAATTAAAAGATTGAGCCTAGAATGTTTTATCCTCAGATTTCGGATTCGGTTGATGAGGAATATGATTGATTTTCTTGATTTGATTCACAAAATAGAAATAAGAATAACAAAAATTGGAATTTTATTCCAAAAGAAAATTGATTAAAAAATAAAAGAAAAGAAATTAATTTTCAAGAACAAAGAATTGATTTCTTTGTCTCAAGAATATTTATTGATAAAAGTTTGTTAAAAAGAAGAAAAAATAATTAATTTTTAAGAACAAAAAAAAAAATTATTTCCTTTGTCTTAAAAAATTACAATTGAATAAAAATCCAAATCTCAAGAATAAACAATGATTTTCTTTGTTTCAAGACAAATTTTAGATTAAAAATTGAATTTTTTTAACCTAAGAATTTTATTTGGAGAAAAAGATGTAAAAATTATGTAGAGAGAATTCTTGAAGAAGAAGAGAAGAAGAAAGATGAAAATTTTTGATGTCAAATCAACTCCCCCCTTCCTCTTTCCAATTTTCAACTTAAATCAATAAAAATGGAAAAAAACAACATTTAAGGAAGAAAATAGGATTTTTAATTAAATTCCTTTAATTTGGGTGTAAAAAAGGCAAAAAACATTAAAATCCTGAAATAATTGTAAAATGAAGAAAAAACGGATTGAGGGCGAAAAATCAGCTTTGCGGCGAAACTGGGCCGACCGACGCCCGTCGGCGCGTCGATCACACAAAAGCGCACAGCAGTGCTCCTGCAGCGCCCGCAGCAGCAGGCGTGCTGCCGCGCGTTGACATTCGATTTTTCGATATTTTTTTTTATATATATATATATTTAAACATAACTAAAAAACACTAAAATTTTCAAACTTCATTTTTTAAAACTAATGTTTAAATTTTTTTTATTATTTATTATTTTTATATTCTAAAATGCAAATTTGGAAAGGAAATCATCACTTTCAAAGTCTTTGCCCCGTGAATATGCAATTTATCATCATTGGGTAACTCCGATCCAAACTGACTCAGAACCCGGTGTCTACAGTATGTATAAAAATTTAGTATTCATGAGTAGGTGTGCTATATATATATATATAGACACACACACACACACACACACACATTTATATATAATCATATATGTTAATAATGTAAATATAATATGGAATGACATTAAATGATTCTTGGTATATGCATATGAATATTTAAATGCTTTGTACAATAATATTGAGTTACGTATGAATTTTATGGAATTTGAAGTTTAAATAATATATAATGTAACACCTCTTACCTATACGTAGGGATCTTCATCCCTCGAAGAGGAAGAATAACCCTGATAGATGAGAGTTGTTACACAGGATCTCAAACGAAGCAGTTATAATCACAAACCATTCATTCCAAAACGAGGCAAAATAAAAATAATAAAGAAATTTAAAACAGAATACTGAGGCTGAAAGCAAACGTATAATATTTTATTAATTACAAAACAGTCTTTACATATCGAAGTATAAAAGTGCGATAGCACAGAAAGTCATATACACATCTGATAACAAAATCAAACTACAAAAGCAGAGTTTACATTCAGGAGTTATCGATACAAAATATTAAACTAATACATAAGCAAAAAGTACAATCCTATACTACAGAATCTCTCCTAGTTGTGTTGGCCCTGCTGAAACGGATCGCCTCGCTAAAAAACTCTGACATCTTCCACACCTGCACGGATGAAACACCCGTGCTAAGCGAATACGCTTAGTGGGGAAAACACAAATGGAAAACGACCACTCACAGTGGCGTCAACAAATCACATGCAAATCACATGCTTATGACACTTTCCGAGAATAAAATCTTATAAACAAATTATCACATTAAAGCATAGTAGTAGCACCATATTTGTATTCATTCACATACTATCACTGCAATGGTAACAACAAGTAAAACTCTCAGAAGTAGTACAGTAATAATAGCAATAATAATAATAATAAACCTGCTTATACAAAATAGTGGATAACGAGTACGCATGGATACCTGAGGGTATCAGGAATACTTTCATAACTCATGGATACCCGAAGGTATCAAAATCATTCTTTTCATTTTATTCAAAACATTTTCGCGTGGGATCTTAAATAAGATCCAGTACAGAAGGATCACGAAGATCCGATCGGGGGACCTGATCAGTGTCCAAAATCACAGAAGGCTGCAGCTACAGAAACTCTATTAGGCATGCCTAACTATCCACTTATTTGACTTGCAAGCTAATACCATACAGCTAAATTCACAGTTCAATGGCAGTTAACAATGAATTCACAAGCTTAAGTTTATCAGTTATTTATAAGCATTACATACATTACTAGCATAAAGCACTTATTAAGTGTCATTGTGTGTGATTAATTATTAACTTAACACTCAATCATTACCCTTAACAAATAATCATTCTTTACAAAAACAGGTTAGGTCACAGTCATAACCAGATTGGTTGTCACCATGACATACCAAAACTCTCCGCAGAATGCAATCCTGGGGTACCTCATGGTCACAACCGATTTGGTTGTCACCGTGACATACCAAGGATGCTAAAACAGAATGCAATACCATGGTACCTCACGGTCACAACCAATCTGGTTGTCACCGTGATATACCAAAAACCAAAATAGAATGCAAAGTATGAATACCTCACGGTCACAACCAATTTGGTTGTCACCTGACATATCCAAAACTCAGAACAGAATGTAAAATCCTGATACCTCACGATGACAGCCTATTTGGTTGTCACCGTGACCCATGCCCAGATGCAACACAACATGACCAAAACACCTCAAATCCATACTAAATTACAATTCACCACTCCATCCATTCTCTCCTCACTTATATCTCAACCTATAAACTCCTTAACACAATCAAATCTTACAACTTATAAGATCCAACACAAGAATTCCCAAAACCCATCATTTCCTCTAAAAATCCATGCATAACAAGCTTAAATTCAATACTTCACAATTTATGCAACTTAATTCCAGAATAAATAATATCCATATCATTCACATACAACTTCACACATTTAAGCTCATCAATACCATCAATAACACAGAAATCACAAATAATACATAGAATTGGCAAACATTCCTGTAGACACCGGGTCCCAAGGCGGTCCAAGATCAGGATTACCCGATGATGAAATAGAAGACCGATTTTCGGCAAGAAAGGTGAGAATCGATCGTTCCTTGTCAAAAGATGTATTTTTTCGGAAAATAATTAAAATATATATTTTTGGGGAAATTAAAATTAAGATGGAGTAAAAAATATATTAATTTTGTGTCAAGATTTAAAAAAAAAAATCACGAAGGCCGCTTGCGGCAGCGCGGGGCTGCCTGCGCGGCAGGTCGCCCCAGCGCGTAGGGGTGCCTGCGCGCGAGGCGAGGGGTGCCGCGCGCCCCCCCCCCCCTGCGCGCGAGGCGGGGGGCGCCCCGCATCCCCCTGCGCGCAAGGCGGGCTCCTCGCGCGCAGCACCTGCGCGCGAGGCGGGGGGCTCCGCGCGCCCCCCCTGCGCGCGAGGCAGGCTGCCTCGCGCGCAGCCCCTGCGCGAGAGCAGCTGCCTGCTGCGCGCGGTACGGGGGCACCACGCACGCAGCAGGCTGCCGTGCGCGCCCTTGCCCTCTTCCCGCGACCTGCTGGTCTTTGCCTGTCCGTTTTTTTCGCTGTTTTCAGTCTGATTTTTTTTTCAGTCTGACACTTCCGTTGTTTCACCATTTTATGATTTTTTAGATTAACTAAAAATAAAGATTTTTTTGTCCCTTGCCATTTTTGGCCAAGGCAAGATTAAATGAACTCTTTTCCTTCATTTTGTGGGGGAACGATTTTTTTTAAGGGTTTTTGGGCTCTCAATTTTTTTTTCTCTCCAGCAGAGTTCTTTAGCTTCTCTTTTTCTTCCTCTTTTTCTCAAGTTTTAACCTTGAATTGCTCTTCAAAAAAAAATACATAATCTATTTCTTGAGTGATTTGGGCTTGGAAAATTAATTTCCTTTTGCTCAAATCATCCACCAAAATATTTTCATCAAAATATTTTCTTGATTTTATTTCAAAATATTAATTTCTACATTTCCTTCAAGTATTTATCACCACAAATCCGACAAGGAAAATCGATCGGGACACCGTTTCCCCAATCTAAAAATTCTGAGGGTAAACATTCTTGAACTCATCCTCATTTATTTTTTTGTATATTATTTATTATTGTTGATATTATTTTTTGCTATTATTATTATGTATATTGTTTACTTTTAGCGTTTTAATGTGTTAATATCACCATTAATACATTATTTGCTTACTCCAATTTGATATTTTGTTACCATTATTATTTTCATTGTGTTTATGTTCATTAATGAGTTCCTGCCATGTTTAATGCATTTAGTGTCTTTTATTATTATTATTATTATTATTATTATTATTATTATTATTATTATTATTATTATTATTATTATTATTATTATTATTATTATTATTATTATTATTATTATTATTATTTCTAATTGATTATTCTGTTTTCATATTATTTGTCATTTATTACTACTATTATTTGCATTATTACCACCCTATTATTATTATTATTATTATTATTATTATTATTATTGTTAGTATATGGTTTTATTATGACTATTATATCTATTAATCATCTTATTCATTGTTACATTGTTATTATTATTATGATTATCATTTTATTTATTATTATTACTATCGTATTCCTTTATATTATATTCACTATTATTTATTATCATTGTCCATCATTGTTATTCTTATTGTTATTATCATTATTGTTATTATTTCATTGTGGTTACCATCGTCATAATTTTTATTATCGTTATTATCTCGCCTTCATTTGATTAATTTTTAGAATATTTGCTAATAAATTTTTAATGCTAATTTTTGTATGAGTTTTAATTTGAGTCGGGCTATGTGAGCACCCCGTGACTCCCCGGATGGGTCGCGACGCGTAGGAGGGTCACTCCGGTTTTGTGAGATCTTTCTTAACTCTCTCTTCATGTTGTGTTATTTGTAAATAATTATTTTGCTTGTGCACGCGTGAGATAAAAAGTCACAAAAATACTTTTATAATTAAATCGGGATTTTCACTAATAAAATTGGGACCAACGTTCCTTGTTTTAGCCCAACCGTAAAAATATCACAATTAAAACGAAGAGTCAATTTTCAATAAAATGGGATCACTTATCTCGGTTTTTCAATTCAAGCAATCAAAAATGACTCTTCGAACCCTCTTCAAATTAATACGAAGGAACCAATGTTCCTAAATTTCGAACAAATGCGAAGGAACCAATGTTCCTTAAATAATGTCCCGATTTATGTATGTTCTTTTATTTTAATCTTGGGTGAGTGTTTTAAATTCAAGTTCATTTCTTTTTTTGGGCCCTTGTAATTAATTGTGGGGCAACTTTATTTATTTTTGGGGGTTGTATTCTGTCCCGTTTATAGCTCCGTTTCCTTCCAATGGGGGTTGTATTCCGCCCCTATTTCTCTTGTAATTGCGTGCTTGCATGCTTACCGCTTTCATTTATCGCTTTCTCTATCTATTGCTTTATCGCTTTTATTTACTTCCTTTACGTGCTTGAAATGCGCTTTTACTTTTAATGCATCGCTCGTGTGAGATGAGAGATATAATTTTAAGAAGTTAAAAACCCATTTATAATTAACCAAAGCATAAATAAGAGGGAAGTTCCAAACACCATATCTTTGGTTTAGACCAATAGAGGTGATAAACCTTTTCCCAATTTCTTGCAAATTGGGTGGCGACTCCAAATACCTCAAAGGTGCCTTTAGGCGTCAATAGGCTAGGTTATTCTCCCCAATGTTCTATTGAGAGGAGCATACCGATGATGTCTCATGGCGCCCATGATCAAAAGACGCGAACCTTCATACCTCGAATCCTAAAGCGGATTCAAAGCGAGGGCCCTTGCTGGGTTGTCCGGGTTCGGCGCGCGTCACAGTGGCGACTCCACTGGGGACTTATGTTTGAGACTTCACTCCGAAAGTGCTTTGGTTAAAATGTATAATTGGGTTTTTAAAACTTAAAATTCTATCTCTTTTCGAAAATTGCATCATATCATTTTAGAGCCTTAGACTTACGCTAGTTGGTCCCCATCTTACCCCGGTGCGTTCCCGAAGCACGACCCTACTTTCACTCATTGTGGGGAAGTGTTAAGGATAATCACCAGCCCAAGCCTTGTACCTTTTGGTATATCAAAATGGAGACCCGATCGGTCGTTATGCTCGTGATGAGTTAGACCCGTTGGCGCGAACCATGCTTGGGTAGCCTAAAGAAAACCACCCTGACCAAAGCCCATGTAATGGCAAATAGAAACTTCCACTAGGTGGTATGCTCCTTAATACAATGCTTGTGGTATGGGTCGTCACGTATTAAACGAAATCAACCAATTTAAGTGGTCTTTTATCAAAGGCTTTCATGCCCCGGTGAGCCCACCTTAACTTGATTGAATCGTCCAAATACGTAATGGCCAAAACCCATACGAATGTGCATTAGATTAAGACTGTTATGCTGCCGGTTTTCCACCGTGCACTATACGTGTTTGATGGGTTCCCTATTAACCCTCGGATGAATCCCACCTAGGAAAGAGACCGCACAACCCAGTGTGTGGGAGTGATAAGGTTGGAAGGATCTACCTATCTGCATGTGGTTGTAAATGTTGCACGTCATGCTCATGCATCACATGTCATCCATGCATCATTCTAACCCCTTTGATTTTTCAGCCATCATACACCATTCACCGGGGAGGTTCTGGGGTCCTCATAGCTATCTGAAAAGTAAGCAGAATTCAAAGTGGTTGGCAGAGATCTACCGTCTTAGTCAGAGCATCTATAGACATTGGGAATGGCTGGTCCTTTGCGACAGATTGAAGAGGCCCGTGTCATGATTGCCCGAGAACTAGATGAAAAGTTTAAAAAACTTGAAGGGAGGTTGTCAGCCACAATTAAGGAAAGGTTGGACGCCGCGACACTAATTCTTCAAGCTCAAGTCACTGCAGCTACACTTAACCGATTTGAGCCAGCCGTGACCAAAAAGGAGTACGCGATGATGGCTGTAATGTCTCCATTCGCTCTTGAGCCTAGGGGCGAGACGACACCCAACTCACTGATCGAGCAAGTGGAAAGGGGGAAAGGACTAGGGCCCTTACAGCCGATGGGTCCTCTCAGTCCCACAAACATTAAAAAGAGATTAGCTGATCTTGAGGAGGAGATCATGAGGTCCAAGCTTGCAACTACCTGGACACCTCCCGATGGGGCCGTTACTAGCCCTGCAAGTCTCGGAATTGGTTACTATGGTGACAACAGAGGTACAAAAAGGAAGGTGAAAAACAAGAGGGTTCTAACCAAGAATTGAGTATGGCCAGCCTTTCACGACAGATTGAGGAGACTCGTGCATTAATGGCCCAAGAGATGGATAGACGGCTTGAGGAGCTCGAAAGGAGGTTAACAGCTATGATTAAGGAGAGAATAGACGCCCTGGCGCTAGTCCTACAAGCCCGATTGATGGCGGCTACCTTTAACCGGGTTGAGTCGGCCCCTGTTGAGATAGCCCATACAGCGATAACCATGGCATCTCCTAGTGCCACTAAGCCCCAAAGCAAGGAACCGCTTGATTTACCAGTGGGACAAGGAGGTGGTAAGAGGCCTACTCTGGAACATGACAATATGCTTGAGGAGGATGGAGATCTGGTGAAAGAGCATGCTCTGAAAAATGCAAACCTAAATATCCGAGATGGCTGTAAGGGCAATGCTAAAAAAGTGGGAGAGCCATCAGTGAGAAAGAATCAAAGATGTTACTCTGATTTGGGTAGACCTTTGTCGTGGGTTTTTAAGAAGCTAGTGAAAAGGGGGTTATTGCAGCCATTATCGGCGAGGCCCGCCAGCAGTCAGGGGCAGCCCCACCACAGAGCGGATCAATATTGTGCATTCTACCAGCACACTGGACATTTGACAAACTACTGCCGGACTTTGAGAGACCGGGTTCAGGACCTCATCGATTACAAGCAAATCACGAATCCTGAGAAAAGAGAGAAGAAGAAGAAGGCAGACTACAATGCAATCCTTCCACCAGAGATGTGACTGCGCCTGATCCACTTCATCGGCATGTTCCTCCAAAGCCACAAGCAGAATATCATGTTTTTAATGCTTACTGCTTTTCAATTCCAGAACTCTTTTAGGACAATTTGGTTATTGTAACATGTTGAACAATTTCTATTTTGTTTATGCGATATTTCCTTGATTTCATTTCTCATGATCACGATGCATCCATTCATTTTGACATTAACCCAATTAATACGACTCCATCTAGTCTCGGAACTTTGGGGAATCCAAATAAAATCTTGATGGCATCTGTTATGACTCCTGAAGTGAGATAAAAATTTGAGAGATAATAATAAAAAAAAAGGAGCCTTTGACCGGACCTAGTATGACACGCTGAAGATGGACAAGGACACTCTCAAGACCAACGCTACTTCCACGTGCCAACATGACGACGAACCGAATTTTGAAAGCCACTTCTTCGCATCCATGACACCTGAGCTACATATGGTGTCGCCGAATAAAATCGAGCTTCGAAAGTTACGCCAAAAGTCGGACAAATAAAACTCAAAACCACCATGAGAAATATACAACCCATCAGGACCAAGCCATATGACCTTTTTCTCTCTACCCATTTGGAATGTGTACCCCAAAACCGATTATGACTGACCCTTAACCATCCAAAACCCTCATAACCAAATTTCTTACCAAAATTTAATGCCCGACCAAATTGAACAACGATGGTCCCAGTGGTTAAGATGAAAAGTGCACGTATGTGTAAACTTCAGGACTTGAGCAAAGCTTGTAAAAAAAAAAAAATTGGGGTTAAAAAAAAAAATTGGGGTGTAAAGAAAAGAGAGAATTGATAGGGGGCAAGGGAATGCTATTTGGGGGGCAAGCTTTGTTCAAATCCCGTTGATCTACACATGCCTGCACATCGCCATTCTTTTTAGCTACTGAAGAGGACTAAAAGGGCTAACCCCCGAGCCATCCATCCAATCCCAGCCGACGAAAACCATTTCGAAAGCTTGAACTACCAAGGCTAATAAAAGTACCCCAAATAATCCAAGCCCAACCTGTTACCCTAGCTCAGCCATTGAACAACCATTCCAGGGCTCAAACCGCCAAAGCCAATAAAAGCAAAGCATGGAACTTCGTAGTCAACCCCCAAATAAGGAACCCATCACCTCAACCAGTCTACACGAAAGCTAAGACCAAAACTTTGGTACCAAGAGGAACCACTCCTGGAAGCAGCGGTCTCTCCGGCCAATAGAGATGAAAGAAATTCAACTGACATTGACGGACTGAAAGGGGGTCCATGGCAAAGGCTAAAAAAAATTAAAAAATAAAAAAGAGAGAAAATATTCAATTAAGAAAACCCGCAAGGGCTGATTGGAAACAGGAGTCTGATGCTTACAAGATCCACTCCAAGATTAGATGTAATTTTTGCATTCTGAATCCATGTTAAATGGTGATTATGTATAGAGAAATCGTGCTGAAATGCACACAGTTTTATGCAAATACATAAAGCAAAAGCAGTTCAACTCATCATCTCCTAGTTCTTTTATAAAAAGTAAAACCTAAGTGGCTACTCTACTCCTGCTCTCGCCAGCCAGATGCCTAAGTTGTCATGTCCCGTTGTCAGGTGCTGGACTGAGTATCCGTCTTTTGCACTCACCAGTAGAAGTTACAGAATGGGTACCGAAAGGGGTATAACAGTTTTTGCCGGCGGTTGGCTCCAAAGATCCTGATAGCGAGAGGTAAAAGTTTGCAGAAAGGATTCCTCCCTGGAACGATAATGGGTCCCTAGCTGGGTCCTGGGTCATCCCGAGCTGACAAGCACGTCGGGCAATGATACAGAAAGTAGCTTGACAAAGCCCGCATAAGAGAACACACCCCGAAAATCCGTCGACGACTGCATCTGATATCTCACTGAATCTAGCAATGCCCTCATTGTTAGGGAAGATGGCTAATACTGCTGCAGGAATTTGATGTGGAGTATGTCATGAGAAAGACCATCAAAGGTCGGGCAATTGCGGAGTTTCTTGCCGACCATCCAATTGAAGCAGACCGGCTAGAATATGAATTCCCCAACAAACATGTGGTGGCCATCACCGTACAGAAGTGGCAGATGTATTTTGATGGGGCAGTAAATAACGAAGGGGCCGGGACAAGAGTAATTCTAGCAACCCCAGATGGTGAGAAGCTCCCCTTAGCTAAGAAACTGAGATATAAAGCCACAAATAACGAAGCTAAGTACGAAGCCTGCATCTTTGGGTTAGAAGCACTCTCAGCCATGGGGGCAAAAGTAGTAGAGGTCTTTGGGGACTCGTCCTTAGTAATCCACCAAGTCAGGGGTGAATGGACCGTTAAGGAAGAGCGGCTGTTGCCATATGTGAGGTGTTTAAAAGAACTAAGTGGCCAGTTTGGAGTCTGCACTTTTAACTACGTGCCCCGAGATGAGAACCAATTGGCAGATGCCTTAGCCACCCTGGTATCCATGTCGAATAACCCCAAGGGAATAGCCATGAGGCCTGTGCACATTTCTAGTACAGACAAGCCATACTTTGAGACTGAATGAGTTGGGGATGCCGAGGCTACGGACAGAAAGCCATGGTACTATGATGTCCAGAATTATTTGGAAAGGGCGGTATTCCTAGAAGAAGACACTGAAAAAGACCAGAGGATGATTCGCAAGTTGTCCACTCAGTTCATCAGCGTAAACGGTGTGCTGTACAAGAGACAAGCCGATGGCATACAACTAAGATGCTTAGATGGTAAAGAAGCCAAAAAGGTTATGGAGGAAACTCATGCAGGGGTCTATGGGGCCTATATGAATGGTCTGGCCCTAGCAAAGAAAATAATGCGGCAAGGATTCTTCTGGCTGACAATGCAGTACAGCTCTAAATATGTGAAGGAGTGCCAATGATGCTAACAATACGCTAATCTGAGACACCTTCCAGTTTCGGAGTTGTGTAACCTGGCATCTCCATGGTCATTCGCAGCATGGGGAATTGACATTATAGGAGAAGTACACCTGACGGCCTCCGATGGACACCGATTTATTGTGGTTGCTATCGATTATTTCACCAAATAGCTCGAGGCTGAATACTTCAAGAAGTTGGGCGCCCGGGAAATGGCCGAGTTCATCGAGCGACATTTGATCTGTAGGTACGGGCTCCCGCATCACATCGTGTCAGATAATGGGGTAAAGTTCTAAGCTGAGACTAAGCAGATGCTCAAGAGGTACGCCATCCAACACCATAAGTCCTCTCCATACCGACCGCTGGCCGACGGAGCAGTCTAGGCCGCTAGTAAGAACGTCAAGAAAATATTGGTTAAGATGGTGCAAACCTATAGAGACTGGGCAGAGAAATTGCCATTTGCACTTTGGGGCTACAGGACCACTGCCAGAACGTCTACAGGGGCTACCCCTTTCTCCTTGGTTTACGGGACGGAAGCAGTCCTACCGATAGAAATATAACTCCAGTCATTAAGGGTGGTAACAGAAGCTCAGCTACCCGAAGCCGATTGGGCCCAGCAGCGGCTACTACAGTTGAACCTATTGGACGAAGGTAGGATGCGGGCATACTACCACAACCAGATCTACCAGAAAAGGCTAGCTCGCTCATTTGGAAAAAAAGTAAGAAAACACCCAATGAAGGAAGGAGACCTAGTCTCTAAACAGATGAGGCCGGGGGTTCCGGACTTTCGAGGTGAGTTTAGGCCCACTTGGGAAGGACCCTTCATTCTGAAGAAGCTTTTGTCTAAAGGGGCTGCGATTCTGACAGATAGTGATGGGAACGAATTTAGGAAGCCGGTCAACGTCAACAGATTGAAAAGATTCCGTGGCAAAAAAAAAAAAAAAAAAAAAAAGGCCGTTAGAGATGAAAACCGTGACTGGCGCTCTAAGCAAAAGTTAGGCCAAAGGGCAGGGTGAAAACCTGGGAACAGGCAGTCTGCCCTACAAAAAATTAAATAAATAAAAGCCGCTGGATTGGGTTGGTCCATTCCAGGCAAAAAATAAGGCACAGGGTTATGTGAAAATCCGATAAGGACGCATCTCCCTCTAAGAAAAGCTAGTGTGAAAATCCACGAGGGACGCACTACCTTTAAAACAATGACGCTTGGAGTGATAAGGCAGCATTACCTTGGGCAACCCCTTTCAAGCAAAGACACACATCGGACAATCCTCCCTGAAGAATTATGAGTCAGAGTCCATAAAGCAGGACATCGCTTTCAGACGCTTGGGGGCATAAGCGACCACATGGAGCCATGAGTCGCTTCAGCAAAAGTTATTGCACCTCGACCCCTAGACCACTCAGATGAATGGTGTCACCTGCATTCTGCATAACATATGCACATGCACATGCATAACTTACCCTTGCATACAAGTTTTTTTTGTTTCTGCAGGAAAGTCTAGCGCCTTCACACACCGACAAGCTGGTGTTTATCAATCGCTCAGCCGTGGTTTCACATGCCGACAAGCTGGTGTTTCATCAATCACGTCCTACAAAGTCTGGCGCCTTCACACACCGACAAGCTGGTGTTTATCAGTCGTTCAGCCATGGTTTCACATGCCGACAAGCTGGTGTTTCATCAATCACATCCTACAAAGTCTGGCGCCTTCACACACCGACAAGCTGGTGTTTATCAGTCGCTCAGCCGTGGTTTCACACGCCGACAAGCTGGTGTTCTATCAATCACGTTCTTCAAAGTCTGGCGCCTTCACACACTGACAAGCTGGTGTTTATCAGTCGCTCAGCCATGGTTTCACATGCCGACAAGCTGGTGTTTCATCAACCACGTCCTACAAAGTCTGGCGCCTTCACACACCGACAAACTGGTGTTTATCAGTCGCTCAGCCGTGGTTTCACATGCCGACAAGCTGGTGTTTCATCAATCACGTCCTACAAAGTCTGGCGCCTTCACACACCGACAAGCTGGTGTTTATCAGTCGCTCAGCCGTGGTTTCACATGCCGACAAGCTGGTGTTTCATCAATCACGTCCTACAAAGTCTGGCGCCTTCACACACCGACAAGCTGGTGTTTATCAGTCGCTCAGCCGTGGTTTCACACGCCGACAAGCTGGTGTTATATCGATCACGATCTTCCGAGTCTGGCGCCTTCACACACCGACAAGCTGGTGTTTATCAGTCGCTCAGCCGTGGTTTCACACACCGATAAGCTGGTGTTCTAGCAATCGCGTTCTTTAAAGTCTGGCGCCTTCACACACCGACAAGCTGGTGTTTATCAGTCGCTCAGCCGTGGTTTCACGTCGACAAGCTGACGTTCCTCAATCATGTGACCAGTAGTAATCCTATGATGCCGACAAGCTGGCAAGACCGAGTTCCGAACAACGACCGCCTCAGGTACGCGTCTCTACCTCTCTCTTCTGAATTTTGGCTCACTTAGGCACCTAAGTTCTAAGTTTCCCCAAAATTGGGGGCAACTATAGACACCGGGTCCCGAGGCGGTCCAAGATCAGGATTACCCGATGATGAAATAGAAGACCGATTTTCGGCAAGAAAGGTGAGAATCGATCGTTCCTTGTCAAAAGATGTGTTTTTTCGGAAAATAATTAAAATATATATTTTTGGGGAAATTAAAATTAAGATGGAGTAAAAAATATATTAATTTTGTATCAAGATTTAAAATAAAAAAAAAATCGCGAAGGCCGCTTGCTGCAGCGCGGGGCTGCCTGCGCGGCAGGCCGCCCCAGTGCGCAGGGGCGCCTGCGCGCGAGGCGAGAGTGCCGCGCACCCCCCCCTGCGCGCAGAGGCGGGCGCCTCGCGCGCAGCCCCTTCGCGCGAGGCGGGGGGCGCCGCGCGCCCCCCTGCGCGCAAGGCGGGCTCCTCGCGCACAGCCCCTGTGCACGAAGCCGGGGGCTCCGCGCCCCCCCCCTGCGCGTGAGGCAGGCTGCCTCGCGCGCAGCCCCTGCGCGCGAAGCGGGGGGCGCCGCGCCCCCCCTGCGCGCGAGCAGCTGCCTGCTGCGCACGGTGCGGGGGCACCACTCGCGCAGCAGGCTGCCGCGCGCGCCCTTGCCCTTTTCACGCGACCTGCTGGTCTTCGCCTGTCCGTTTTTTTCGCTGTTTTCAGTCTGATTTTTTTTTCAGTCTGACATTTCCGTTGTTTCACCATTTTATGATATTTTAGATTAACTAAAAATAAAGATTTTTTTGTCCCTTGCCATTTTTGGCCAAGGCAAGATTAAATGAACTCTTTTCCTTCATTTTGTGGGGGAACGATTTTTTTTAAGGGTTTTTGGGCTCTCAATTTTTTTTTTTTCTCTCCAGCAGAGTTCTTTAGCTTCTCTTTTTCTTCCTCTTTTTCTCAAGTTTTAACCTTGAATTGCTCTTCAAAAAAAAATACATAATCTATTTCTTGAGTGATTTGGGCTTGGAAAATTAATTTCCTTTTGCTCAAATCATCCACCAAAATATTTTCATCAAAATATTTTCTTGATTTTATTTCAAAATATTAATTTCTACATTTCCTTCAAGTATTTATCACCACAAATCCGACAAGAAAAATCGATCGGGACACCGTTTCCCCAATCTAAAAATTTTGAGGGTAAACATTCTTGAACTCATCCTCATTTATTTTTTTGTATATTATTTATTATTGTTAATATTATTTTTTGCTATTATTATCATGTATATTGTTTACTTTTAGCGTTTTAATGTGTTAATATCATCATTAATACATTATTTGCTTACTCCAATTTGATATTTTGTTACCATTATTATTTTCATTGTGTTTATGTTCATTAATGAGTTCCTGCCATGTTTAATGCATTTAGTGTCTTTTATTATTATTATTATTATTATTATTATTATTATTATTATTATTATTATTATTATTATTATTATTATTATTATTATTATTATTATTATTTATAATTGATTATTCTGTTTTCATATTATTTGTCATTTATTACTACTATTATTTGCATTATTACCACCCTACTATTATTATTATTATTGTTAGTATATGGTTTTATTATGACTATTATATCTATTAATCATCTTATTCATTGTTACATTGTTATTATTATTATGATTATCATTATATTTATTATTATTACTATCGTATTCCTTTATATTATATTCACTATTATTTATTATCATTGTCCATCATTATTATTCTTATTGTTATTATCATTATTGTTATTATTTCATTGTGGTTACCATCGTCATAATTTTTATTATCGTTATTATCTCGCCTTCATTTGATTAATTTTTAGAATATTTGCTAATAAATTTTTAATGCTAATTTTTGTATGAGTTTTAATTTGAGTCGGGCTATGTGAGCACCCCGTGACTCCCCGGATGGGTCGCGTCGCGTAGGAGGGTCACTCCGATTTGGTGAGATCTTTCTTAACTCTCTCTTCATGTTGTGTTATTTGTAAATAATTATTTTGCTTATACACGCGTGAGATAAAAAGTCACAAAAATACTTTTATAATTAAACCGGGATTTTCACTAATAAAATTAGGACCAACGTTCCTTGTTTTAGCCCAACCGTAAAAATATCACAATTAAAACGAAGAGTCAATTTTCAATAAAAGGGGATCACTCATCCCGATTTTTCAATTCAAGCAATCAAAAATGACTCTTCGAACCCTCTTCAAATTAATACGAAGGAACCAATGTTCCTAAATTTCGAACAAATGCAAAGGAACCAATGTTCCTTAAATAATGCCCCGATTTATGTATGTTCTTTTATTTTAATCTTGGGTGATTGTTTTAAATTCAAGTTCATTTCTTTTTTTGGGCCCTTGTAATTAATTGTGGGGCAACTTTATTTATTTTTGGGGGTTGTATTCTGTCCCGTTTATAGCTCCGTTTCCTTCCAATGGGGGTTGTATTCCGCCCCTATTTCTCTTGTAATTGCGTGCTTACCGCTTTCATTTATCGCTTTCTCTATCTATTGCTTTATCGCTTTTATTTACTTCCTTTACGTGCTTGAAATGCGCTTTTACTTTTAATGCATCGCTCGAGTGAGATGAGAGATATAATTTTAAGAAGTTAAAAACCCATTTATAATTAACCAAAGCATAAATAAGAGGGAAGTTCCGGACACCATATCTCTGGTTTAGACCAATAGAGGTGAGAAACCTTTTCCCAATTTCTTGCAAATTGGGTGGCGACTCCAAATACCTCAAAGGTGCCTTTAGGCGTCAATAGGCTAGGTTATTCTCCCCAATGTTCTATTGAGAGGAGCATAACGATGATGTCTCATGGCGCCCATGATCAAAAGACGCGAACCTTCATACCTCGAATCCTAAAGCGGATTCAAAGCGAGGGCCCTTGCTGGGTTGTCCGGGTTCGGCGCGCGTCATAATTCCCTAACCTCGAATTCTTGAACTCTAATCATAGGGCCTTGCTTCCACTTGCAACTTCCTTGCCTTTAGGCTCTCTAAGAGGGATTTCTGAGCAAAACATCCATTAAAACAAGCTTTCAAAGTTCTAACCTCAAGGTACCAATATTACCAAATTAAGAGAAAAAAACAAAGAGGATGAAGAATAATAATTACTACTACTTACACCAAATCAACTTTAGACTACCCAACACTCACAAAAAATTGTAGCCAAATGAGGAAATTAAGAGAAAGCAAGGAGGAAAGAAAGAAAAGGGCAAAAGCAACGTGAAGAAGAAGAAGAAAATGAGGGAGAGGGATAAGAAGAACAACTATCCCCCACTCTCAACCACCACAATTAATTCCCCCTACTTGCCACATGGCAGCTTCCTATAGGTAGGCTCTATTATCATACCCCCAATTACCATCCTCTACCACATACCTAAGATCAACCTTACTAAAAGATACACTACTCCTATACATACACTCATACCTAAATAAAATTCCAAATCATGAATAATAGCAAATTAACTTAACAAACCACACATACTCAGAATTACATTCACACAATATACACACATACAGGCTCAATCTACTAGGGTGGGTACGGGGTGTTACAGCACTCCCCTCCTTAACATAATTTCGTCCTCGAAATTCTTGCCTGATTCAAATAACTGAGGGTGTTGAGCTCTCATAACCTCTTCCGATTTCCAAGTCGCTTCCTCTATACCATGATGTTGCCAAAGCACCTTAACTAAAAGAATTTGCTTGCTCTGAAGCTGTCTGATTTCTTTGGCCAAAATTTCTTTCGGTTCTTCATCAAATGAGAAATCTGGCTGAACCCAAATATCCTATACTGCCAATACATAGGACGGGTCTGATCGGTAATGACAGAGTATAGACACGTGAAAGACATCATGCAATTTAGCTAACTCCGTCAGCAGGGCTAACCGATAAGCCACCGGACCAATCCTTTCTAAAATCTCATAAGGTCCAATAAATCGGGGCCTTAACTTCCCCTTCTTTCCAAAACGAAGAACCTTTCGCCATGGCGATACTTTCAAAAATACCTTGTCTCCGACCTCATACCGAATATCCCTTAATTTCAAATTGGCATACGATCGCTGTCTGTCTTTGGCTGCCTTTAAATTCTATTGCACAACCCGAATTTTCTTTTCAGTGTCTCTCACTATATCCGAACCCACCATGGCCCACTCCGACAACTCAGTCCAACACACCGGAGTTCTATATCTCTGACCATGGAGAGCTTCATAGGGGGCCATTCCGATACTCGCCTGATAATTGTTGTTGTATGCAAATTCCATCAAAGGCACATACCTATCCCAACTTCCTGAGAATTCCAATACACATCCCCTAAGCATGTCCTCAAGAATTTGGATGACTCTCTCGGACTGACCATTGGTCTAAGAATGAAACGTAGTGCTGAAATTTAACCGAGTACTCAGAGCTGCCTGTAACTCCTTCCAAAACTTGGATGTAAATCTCGAGTCCCGATCAGAAATAATGGATAACAGAACTCCGTGAAGCCTTACTATTTCTCTCACATATATCTTTGCCAACTTGTCCATGGAGTAGTCTAGCTAAACTGGTAAGAAATGCGCTGAATTTGACAACCGGTCGGCTATGACCCAAACAGAATCATGCTTACGCTGTGTTACTGGTAAGCCAGATACAAAATCCATCGTAACATCATCCCACTTCCATTGAGGACTGGGTAAGGGGTTAAGCAAACCCGATGGAACTTGATGCTCGATCTTCACTTGCTAACATACTAAGCACCTTGAAACAAACTCTACGATGTCCTTCTTCATACTCGGCCACTAATAAAGCTGTCGGAGATCTCGATACATCTTATCCCCTCCTAGATGCATGGTGAAAACCGACGAGTGAGCTTCTTGTAAAAGTCTTCTCTTTACATCACCCACATCCGGCATACACAGACGATTCCCAAATCTGAGCATTCCATCATCGTCGACTGAAAAGTCCGTCCGCTTACCATCCTTAATCATAAGAAAAACACGCTGCAATACAGGATCACTCATCTGTGCATCCACTATCAACTGTCTCAAGTTCGGTCTAGCCTTTAATCGAGCAACTAATGCACCTTCAGAATCCAACCTCCACCTTGCATTACTCAAAGACAAAGCTGACACGGATTTCCTACTCAGAGCATCCACTACTACATTCGCCTTGACTGGATGGTAATCAATAATACAATTGTAATCTTAGAATAATTCTAACCATCTCCGCTGTCTCAAATTCAGTTCCTTCTGAGTGAGCAGGTATTTTAAACTCTTGTGGTCCGTGAAGATTCTACAAGTCTCCCCATACAAATAGTGCCGCCACATTTTAAGAGCAAACACTATCGCCGCTAACTCCAAATCATGCGTCGGGTAGTGTTGTTCATGTGGCTTTAATTGCCTGGAAGCATAGGCAATCACTTTGCCGTCCTGCATCAACACACAACCCAGACCTACCCCCGAAGCATCATTATACATTGTGTACTCTTTACTCGATATAGGCTGAGTAAGCACAGGGGCTCTAGTAAACATATTCTTCAATTGCTCAAAACTCACTTGGCATCTATCAGACCAAACAAACTTCACCTCTTTTCAAAGAAGCCGCATCAAAGGTGCAGCCAACACTGAAAATCCTTTAATGAACCGCCTGTAATACCCAGCTAAACCCAAAAAACTCCTCACTTCTGGCACATTTCGTGGTGGTAACCAATTCACAATAGCTTCTGCCTTAGAGGGATCCACCCGAATACCATTAGTCGATACTACATGTCCAAGGAAAGTCACTTCTGTTAACAAAAAATCACACTTACTGAGTTTAGCATACAACTGATGATCTCTCAATACTTGCAACACCAACCGCAAGTGTTCTTCGTGCTCCTTTTTATTCCTTGAGTATATCAAAATATCATCTATAAACACAACAACAAAATGATCAAGGTATGGTCTGAACACCCTATTCATTAAATCCATGAAGGCTGCGGGTGCGTTGGTCAAACCAAATTGCATCACTAAAAATTCATAATGACCATAACACGTCCGAAAAGCCCTTTTTGCCACATCCGCATCTTTCACCCTTAACTGGTAATAACCCGACCTCAAATCTATTTTAGAGAACACTCCTGCTCCCCTCAACTGATCAAAAAGATCCTTGATCCGAGGCAATGGATACTAATTCTTAACCGTGATCTTGTTGATCTGCCTGTAGTTAATACACATTCGCAAAGTACCGTCTTTCTTCTTAACAAATAAAATCGGAGCGCCCCACGACGACACACTAGGTCAAATAAAACCTTTATCCAAAAGTTCCTGCAACTGAATCTTCAACTCTTTTAATTCCACTGGAGCCATCCGATACGGAGCCTTAGAAATTAGAGCTGCTCTCGGTATAATGTCTATCGACAAATCCACTTCTCTTTCTGGAGGCAAACCCGATAACTCCTTTGGGAATACATCTACAAACTCTCTTACTACCGAAATATCTTGAATCTCTACCTGTCCATGTCGAGAATCCAAAACTAAAGCTAGATACGCTTCACATCCCTTTCTCAAGAATCTTCTTGCCTTCATAGCTGAAATTACATTATGCAGCGAACTACTACCCACACCATTCACAACTATAAATAACTGATCCCTATCTTTGAGTATTATAACTTTTCTATTGTAATCCACTATAGCTCGATGCTTGGACAGCCAATCCATCCCCAAGATAAGGTTAAACTCATGAAATGGTAAACTGATCAAATCAACTGCAAATTCCTTATCTTGCACCATCAAAGAACAATTCCGATATACCCGATTTACTTTAACACACTAACCTAATGGACTAGTTACACATATATCATAGTCCAATTTATCCTCCTTAGGCAATCTATCACATGACTTATCAGAACACAAATAAGAATGAGTAGATCCTGGATCTACCAAAGCATACATTTCAGTACCGAATAATGAGAACTTACCGGCAATTACTTCCGGTGCATCCAGCTCCTCTTTGGCTCTCATGGCATAAGCTCTACCAACTATCGGTACTGGGCGATCAACAGTCTCGAAGGACTCTCTATCTTGAGGCCGTCCACCATGACCCCGTCCTCTACCTCTGCCTCGACTGCCCTGACCTCTTGCTGACCTTGGGGATTCTCACACAAATTTGGGCAGTTGGCTAGGAAGTGGTCTATACTACCACATCTGAAACATCCTCCTGTCAACCATCGACATTAGCCCCAATAGCGCTTGCTGCAGTGGGAGCACTGAGGCACTTCATAACCTCTACCACTCGCACTACCTCTTTCCGATCTAGACCCTCCAGAGGGTTCCTGTCTTCTCCCTCTAGTGGCCGGATTGGCATGAGACTCACTGCCAGGATTGCTTGAGGTTCTATTGTTCTCTTCCCTGAAGAGGAAATCCCTCGAGAGGTCCTTCTCCTTTGAGCCTTTTCTCTCAAAACATTCTCAGAACGCTCAGCTCGTAAAGCTTCCTGCACTAACGGATAATAACTAACTTCTGGAGCGGACATCAAAGAGACTAACATCACCTTCAAAGATTCATTCAAACCCGCCTCAAAGTGTTGGCATCTGAACTCATCAGTGAGAACTCCTGGCAGTGCGTACTTGCTAAGTCGGTTAAACTCTTTCTCATAATCTGTCACAGTCAATACTCTTTGCCGAAGACTTAAAAACTGTGCCCACCTGGCTTCCTTAAATGTCTTAGTTACATATATGTTTTGGAATTCTTTTTCAAAAAACTCCCATGTCACTGGTTCGGGAAGCTGGGGATGCCTGAGCACTAACCTCCACCAGTCATAAGTTGAACCCTGCAATAATGCCACTACACATTCAACCTCCCTCTCCGGAGGACACCGAATTTCCTTTAGTACCCGGCTAACCTTCTCAATCCACAACTCGGCTTTATCCGATTCATCTAAACCGGTCGCGTAGAAATCTTTTGCTCCAAACTTTCTCATGTTCTCAATCGGAGCGCTAGGGGCTATTACTCTTTTCAGAACCCTGGCCATATCCTGAGATATCTTGAGCATAGCCTCAAAAGGAACTGTAGGGGCCTCAGGTTGCACCCTACGTCGCTGAGCCAGACCAGAAAAAGATGGATCTTGCCCTCGGGGATTCACACTCTCGGCTAACCCCTCAAGTGATCTATGAGCGGACTCCATCTATCTACAAAACATACATAACAATCCGTAATAGGCCAACACAACTATAAAAACACACTCCATCATTCCCTTGCCCAGAAACATCTAAACTTAACGCTCTAATACCATAAAATGTAACACCTCTTACTTATACGTAGGGATCTTCATCCCTCGAAGAGGAAGAAAAACCCTGATAAATGAGAGTTATTACACAGGATCTCAAATGAAGCAGTTATAATCACAAACCATTCATTCCAAAATGAGGCAAAATAAAAATAATAAAGAAATTTAAAACAGAATACTAAGGCTGAAAGCGAACGTATAATATTTTATTAATTACAAAATAGTCTTTACATATCGAAGTATAAAAGTGCGATAGCACAGAAAGTCATATACACATCTGATAACAAAATCAAACTACAAAAGTCGAGTTTACATTCAGGAGTTATCGATACAAAATATTAAACTAATACATAAGAAAAAAGTACAATCCTGCACTACAGAATCTCTCCTAGTTGTGTTTGCCCTGCTAAAACGGATCACCTCGCTCAAAAACTCTGACATCTTCCACACCTGCACGGATGAAACACCCGTGCTAAGCGAATACGCTCAGTGGGGAAAACACAAATGGAAAACGACCACTCACAGTGGCGTCAACAAATCACATGCTTGTGATACATTCCGAGAATAAAATCTTATAAACAAATTATCACATTAAAGCATAGTAGTAGCTCCAAATTTGTATTCATTCACATACTATCACTGCAATGGTAACAACAAGAAAAACTCTCAGAAGTCATACAGTAATAATAGCAATAATAATAATAATAAACCAGCTTAAAATAAACAATGGACAACGAGAATGCATGGATACCAGAGGGTATCAGGAATATTTTCATAACTCATGGATACCCGAAGGTATCAAAATCATTCTTTTCATTTTATTCAAAACATTTTTGCATTGGATCTTAAACAAGATCTAGTACAGAAGGATCACGAAGATCCGATCGGGGGACCTGATCAGGGTCCAAAATCACAGAAGGCTGCAGCTACGGAAACTCTATTAGGCATGCCTAACTATCCACTTATTTGACTTGCAAGCTAATACCATATAGCTCAATTCGCAGTTCAATGGCAGTTAACAATGAATTCACAAGCTTAAGTTTATGAGTTATTTATAAGCATTACATACATTACTGCCATAAAGCACTTATTAAGTGTCATTGTGTGTGATTAATCATTAACTTAACACTCAATCATTGCCCTTAACAAATAATCATTCTTTATAAAAATAGGGTAGGTCACAGTCACAACCAGATTGGTTGTTACCGTGATATACCAAAACTCTCAGCAGAATGTAATCCTGGGGTACCTTACGGTCACAACCGATTTGGTTGTCACCGTGACATACCAAGGATGCCAAAACATAATGCAATACCATGGTACCTCACGATCACAACCAATCTGGTTGTCACCGTGACATACTAAAACCCAAAACAGAATGTAAAGTATGAATACCTCACGGTCAAAACCAATTTGGTTGTCACCATGACATATCCAAGACTCAAAACAGAATGTAAAATCATGATACCTGACAGTCAGAGCCTATTTGGTTGTCACCGTGACCCATGCCCCGATGCAACACAACATGACCAAAACACATCAAATCCATACCAAATTACAATTCACCACTCCATCCATTCTCTCCTCACTTATATCTCAACCTATAAACTCCTTAACACAATCAAATCTTGCAACTTATAAGATCCAATACAAGAATCCCAAAACCCATCATTTCCTCTAAAAATCCATACAAAACAAGCTTAAATTCAATACTTCACAATTTATGCAACTTAATTCCAGAATAAATAATATCCATATCATTCACATACAACTTCACACAATAAAGCTCATCAATACCATCAATAACATAGAAATCACAAATAATACTGTGAAGCGTGCCGGGCCTCGCTTGCCGGCCGTACGACCACTCGCTCTAGGGCGATCGGGGTATTTGTGGGTCCGTTGACAGCTTGCAATGAATTGCAAGTGCGTCTATTTTGGGCAACAAGGAGGTTTTATGGAGTCGCCACCCAATAGAACATTGAAAAAGTTTCTCTCACTTCGGAGAGCCTAAGACTGCGCTTAGTATCCATTTTGGGCCAACCAAAGGGGTCTTGGAGGGTAAACCTCTCGCCCTAAGGAGCCTAGGATTAACGTCAAAGTCTCGTGACACAAGATGTGTCTTGGAGGTCATAGTTCCAATGAGTGATCGGATAGACCTCTTGCCGTTTTGAGCCCAAAGACCAGAGCTGGGTTCCGGACTTCTCATCTATTTCTACCTTGATTATTTTACGATCAAATTTTAAATTTCATTAATTCGCTCTCTCTCCACACGATGCAATTGAATCAAAGCGCATTTAGTCATATTTGGTAAGCAGTAAATGAATGAGTAAGTAATGAAAGCGATAAATTACAATAACACAAGGAGCGGAATACAACCTCCTTTTATAAATATGCGATACATACACAAATCGGGGCATTGCTTATTTTGAGGACTTTGGTCCTCGCATGCACCATTATTAAAATGGATATTTCTATTGTGAGGATTTTATTGGATAAAAATAGGACATTGGGTCCTTGATTTTATGAAGAATTCAGTTTATTAAATATAAAACGTGT
Organism: Excoecaria cochinchinensis; assembly: GCA_947683425.1. NCBI lineage: Eukaryota > Viridiplantae > Streptophyta > Magnoliopsida > Malpighiales > Euphorbiaceae > Excoecaria > Excoecaria cochinchinensis. The sequence goes on from CANTUQ010000139.1 coordinate 8,366,577, forward strand.
GGCCGATTTTTACATTAGCGAGAAATACAATAATTTTGTCATATACAGGAGAAACAATAAATAAATACATGAAATACAAAAGAGAGGAAGATAGGGAACTAAACCAGGCAAACTTTCCATATACGGGAGAACTCCCTCAGGCTCCAGCCAGTCTAAAAAATAAGGACATACTCTCAGAAAACAAGCCAAAAGGATGTTAAAATACAGAAGAAAAGCTATAAATAAACATAAGAATTTGAGTGATCAAAAAAGGAAAAGGAAAGGATTTGAAAATGTGGGACAGAACCCACCGACATGCTATGCTGAGTGACCGGCGGGCGTCGGTCAAGGTGACCAATATAGCCCGTCGGTCATTCGAAGGGAGCCGTCTGTGGGGGTGACCGATGGGTTATGCTTAAAGGTGACCGACAGGCGTCGGTCAAAGTAGATGACCCGTCAGTCACCACTGTCCCAGAAAAAATAGAAACTTTTCAAAAGGCAAAAACACAAATTTTACACAGACCCAAGAAGAATAGAAGCAAGAAATACAAAAAGGGGACAAGAGCAAAGATAATATTGAAAATGAAGGTAAAAAAAGGGACAGAATAGGGTCCAGAATATTTACCCTCAAAACAACCTCTTGATTGGATTCCTTATTTTTGTCTGGCTTCCCGCACGCTCCACAAGAAGGTCCGAACAAAAAGATCAAATGTCGAAGATAGAATGTGTCTTCAACAGTTCGACGAAAATTGAGTTTTGGAAATCAAAAACCCGTGAAAAAAATCAACTAAATCCTCTTTCTTTTGAAGATTTTATTCTTGAATTATTTAGATCTTTTTAGAAATATGTTTGTTGGAAGAGAGAGAAAATGCGAGTGAATTTTGGCAGAGTTTCCTCTATTTTTGCAAATTTTCCAACCCCCTTTTATGAGAAAATTCAAAGCTTTTATAGGCCAGGGGTGACCGACGGGCGTCGGTGGTTCACCGACGGGCGTCGGAAGAATCCTACTGACACAAGGATTCATCCGACGGCCCTGCAACCTAACTGACGGGCCTACCATTTTTACTGACGGGCATCGAAAGAATCCTTCTGACACAAGGATTCATCCGACGGTCCTACCACCTGATCGACGAGTTGGCCCCTGACCTACGGGCTGGCTGTCTGTCGAGGAAAACATACTTTTTGGATGTTGAGCATTTTTCTCTATATGCTTATTGACCGCAAGTATACGGTGTACCGCAATAGTACTTAAGATGTCGATCCCATGAGGAACGTGCTTACACATTATTACTAATCAATTTTAATCTTGTTTACAATGGTAATAAATTTGATGGTTAAATTTAAACTACTTTATAACAATTAATTAAACCTAATTTATGTTTATCATAAGAAGATAAAGGAAATATGAATGAAGAACTATAAATAATGAATTTGATCCATCATTTTGATTAACATTTATTCATCTTTCATGCAAGCCAAGTTGAACTAAAGTTCTAATTTACTCTCTTGACATAAATTAAAATGCCTAAAATATGCAATTAAAATTCTAACTCACAACTTTCATTAATGAATTAGAGGTTTCTAATGACATATTTTAAGAATAATCACCAACCTATAGCAATTATCTCAATATACCGATTTCTCAAAATATAACTTGATAATGAAACTCTATTAGATGTCAGATAAAGCAAACTCTCGAATTACTTTAACTTGTAAAGATCATGCAAAATATACTAATAGAGAATCTACATTGAAAGACTATGAAAGTAGATGAAAATGGAAAGAATTATAACATGCAAATTCATTGAAATGATATTCATAGAAATAATGGAGAAGAATTAAAAATAAGAGAATAAAATAGAAGCCTTTCAACCCTTTTCTCAATCTCTTGAAATAATTTTTCTTCTCCTTGATCTTTTTCTTCAAATCATAAGAACTAAGTAAGAAAATAAAACTAAAGAAAATACAGAAAATTACATAACTAAAATTTCATATTATTCTATATTGTCTCATCTATATATCCTAAAACTACAGTTAAACTACATATTTATAGATGTTGATTTGAGAGTTGTGTCTCTTGAAAATGTCCCTTGAGAATAGTTGCAACTTTTTGTGAAAATATGTGGCTTTTCAAGTGACTTTTGGCTAAAAACTGTCCAACGGTCGCCTCTGTCGCGCTCACAACGGTGTCGCGATCGCGACAGAACGCACTGGTGCATTTTCTTCTTTCTTCCTTTCTCTCTGTTTTCTCTTCCTTCTCTGGCCAGTCACGAGACGCTACTCCCCATCACTTGGCGTGACTGGCTGTGTATGGCTTGACTAGCGCTCATGTCTCGCCTCCTCTCTCCTTTCTCTTCTCTTTCTTTTCTTTCCTGGCCTCTCGTCACGTCGCGTGACCTCTGCTCACGTCGCGTGACTCTTCTCTCACAGTCCTTTTCTTCTTTTCCTCCTTCTTCTTCGTTTTTCTTCTCCAATCACAGCTCATCACCTATGCTCACGTCGCGTGACTCTTCGTGTGAGACGTGACATTTCTCCTCTCTCGTGATCCTCTCCTTCCATATACTTCTTCTCTTCATTTTTCACCTAAAAACACCAATAAACATAATAAACACTCAACTAAAACAAATAAGCATAAACTAACATATTTTACACACAATTACATGATTAATTACATAAACTCATACAAAATAAATACTAAATTATAGCTCAATTAACCTCCTATCAAATTCCCCCACACTTAACCCTTGCTTGTCCTCAAGCAAGAGAAAAGAAATAAGCAAATTCAACAGCCAGTAAACATCACTACAAAACACTGTTCATTTAGCATATCTAATAGAATCGAAAAGAACCAAATATCTCATACACTCGTTAAAAGATCAGTAAGTCAAAATTTTAAAGTATGCATCCCAAATTTAACAAATTACTTAACTTTACTAATACCAACATAAAGAGTATGAAGTCTACCAAAACTAAACATGACTTAAAAGAAAGAAAATTAACCATAAAGTTAAAATTCTCAAGCAACTAGCTGCACTTAGGACATTTTTAAGCTCACTTACCCTTAATCCAATCTCATGGCATTTTTAGACTCTCTTTTGATTTTTCTTTTCTTTTGATGTTTCTTTTTGTTTTCTAGCAAGAGAAAGTTATATGGGTGCATTTTACGCTCCATCCCATACATTTTAATTTTGAATATACATCTTGCTTTCTTTTTCTTTTTATAACTTAAGTGGGTGCATTTTATGCTCCATCCCACTTATTTTTATTTTTAGTCCTCATCCATTATTTAAAAGATAAAAAGGGTAAGTATTATGGCTATAGTTTCCTTACACAATAGAAATTGAAAATTTTAAACTAAATGAGTAAATTCTAACTTTAAAAACATGGTTAGTTAAAAAGATTAAATAATCTATAATGTTGAAATAAGTAAAAGAAAATAACTTGAAAAACTTAAAACACATGCTAAAAAATTTTGAAAAACTGATAAAAATGAGCATAGAGGATAATTGACTTAACAACCTATATAATATACCAAATAAACAATGCCTCATAATAAAGCTTACTTAAAACCTAATTTGTCACACCCCAACCTATACCATGGAGACTTCTCCGAGGATTAGAGGGAAGAAGGGTCCAGATAGATAAGAGTGTCACATCCCACTATTACAAATATGAAAACATCGCATACAAAATGGCATATCAAGGATAAGTCAAACTCTGAAAGAAAGAAGAGTGATACTGAACAAAATGAATACTTTTATTAATATACATAAAAGAGGTCTTTACATCTTACATCCAATTACAAGAAAGACCAGTAAACAAAGCCCAAAGTACACTGTTTCGAAGGGCTAACAAAACATTATATCTATTACAACAGAAAGGAAAGCCTATACTGTAAAACTTCGATCTCTAGTTGCGTTGGCCTTCCCGATACGACACGCTCAGACCATGCGTACCAAAACCTTCCACACCTGCACGGATAAACACCCGTGCTAAGCGAAATCGCTTAGTGGGGAAACACAAATGCATAACCGCCACTCACAGTGACGACAACATAAAGCACATGCTAATGATACAATTATAGATACATAATCATACATAGTTAATTCAAATGTTTATATCATCATCCAATATTCTTGTACAAAGACACACTAACACCTGCTTAATCATAAAGAGTGGATAACGAGTACACATAGATACTTGAGAGTATCAGTATCGTATTATAAACACATAGATACTCGAAGGTATCAAAACATTCTTTTTATTTTTTGTTTCAAATTGTCTTCACATAGAATCTTAAGAAAGATTCAAACAGAAGGATCGCGAGGATCCAGTCGGGGGACCTGATCAGGGTCCAAAATCGTACACATAGCTACAGCGGCACATAGCTCTATTAGGCATGCCTAACTATCCACTTTCCCACATTAGCAGGTTATACGAAATCTTGTCAAATTAACATACATATTATTCATTTAAATAGGTATTCAAGGCTTTAATAAAAGAGTGCATGCAAAAGAAATCAATTCATTAAGCAAAAAGGAGAAAAAACCAAATTTGGAAGTCACGACCGTCGCGCTCGCGACGGAAGCAAAAATACACCTCCCCGCCTCGTCTCACGATCGCGAGTGACCTCGTGCTCACGAGAGGACGTAGGTGCTACTCTCTGTCGCGCTGTAGACACCGGGTCCCGAGTAGCCTTGATCAGGATTACCCGATGATGAAATTTAGCTATGCCGGCTTATAGGCAAAAAGATTGGAGTTCGGAAGTGATTTTTCCTTGTCTTTTCGATGAGCAAAAAGTGTATTTTAAAAATATTTTAAAAATATTTTTAAAATTATTTTGGAGAAGAAAAAGTGTGTTTTAGGTTGAGGGTATTTTATATAAAAATTTAAAAAAAAAAAAAAAAAAAACCCGAAAAGCACGGCTGTGCTTTTCGGAAGCACGGCTGTGCTTTGCGCTGCACTGCGCGCAATGCGCGCGCGAAAGCACAGCTGTGCTTTTCTGAAAGCACGGCTGTGCATTGCGCGCAGCGCGCACTGTGCGCGTTTCTCGCGCGCATCAACCCCATTTTCGCCCCATTTCGCCCATTTTCGACCCCCACTTATTTTTTAACGATTTTTGGACGGTTTTGGGTGGTTTTTGGGTAGTTTTTGATGATTAAAACACTAGAAAAAATTCAGAAAAGGGGGAGGACGAATGAGGAACATTTTGGAGAAAAAAAGCTGAATTTTGGAGCTTTGAGTTGAGAGAAAAAAATCCATCTTACACACTTCTTTCCAAGAGCTTTTCTTCAAGTTTTCAAGCTATTTTCTAAGGATTTTCACAAGAGAAGACAAGGAATTCAACACTTCTATCTTCAATTCTTCAAAACTGAATTTGAGGGTAATTATTCTTGGCTTTGCTCATTAATTCTCTTGTTAATTTCATTTATTTTGGCTTTCAATTAACATATCAAACATGTAAATTCTCTTAGTCTCCATATTCTTCTTCTTATTTTTTTATCTTCAATTATTCATATAACAAATAAGCTTTTTTTAAATTCTATTAATCTTTTATTTTCATGTCAAATTATTCTTTGTTCATGTAATTATGCATGTTTTAGGTTGTAAATACCTTTAATTTCTTAATGCTATATCATGTTTATTATTATGCTTTCTTTTGCATGTATGAGTGTTATAGTCATTATTTTATGCTAGTTATGCATGTCAAGTGGAATTATTCTCATGTTACACATTTATTCATGTCTTAACTATAATAAAATTGATTGTCACTAATCTTCCATGTATGTTAATAACTATTATTAATAAGTTGCATATGCCATGATACTTCATCACCTTATGCATGTTAAATTGCATCTTAATCACTTTATGCATGTTAAATTGCATCATAATTATTTTTTATGCATGTTAAATTGCATCATAATTATTTTTTATGCATGTTATAGTATCTTATGCATGTTATATGGTCATTGTACATATTACCTTTTATGTTGTATTATTTCATTGGCCTAATCACTAACATGAATTTCTTTTTGATTTTTGGTTGCAAATCATTGTTTTATTCTCATTTGAGCATCCATGCACATGAAGGAGGAGTTGCGGGGTTTGGTATTTCCTTTATACATTTTTAATTCTCATTTCGTTTATATTTTTAATTTCCTTGTATATATTGATTGAATAAAATGTTTTCCTATGCGCACCTAAATAAAGATCATAAAAATATTTCTTACTAAATTAATTTAGATTTTTCATAATAAAATGGGACCAATGTCCTAATTTTCATCCCAAATAAAATCATCACATCCAGAATATTTTCTTTAATTGTGCATGCGGGGACCAAAGTCCTCATAATTAATAAATTCCCCGGTTTTATGTATGTTTGCACTTTTAAATGGGAGTTGTATTCCGCTCCTTGTATTATTGTAATTCATTGCTTTACTTGCTAATTTATGGTTTTCCTAACATGAGTAAATGCGCCTTAAATTAATTGCATTGTGTGGAGAGAGAGCGAATTAATGACAATTAAAATTCAATCATAAATTAATCGAGGTAGAAATAGATGATAAATCCCGGACCCAGCTCTGGTCTTTGGGCTCGAGAGGTTAGAGGTTATCCTCCAAAATACTTCTTGGGTCACGAGACTTTAGCGCTAATCCTAGGCCTCATGGCCCAACATGGATACTAAGCGCAGTCTTAGGCTCTCCGAGGCGAGAGTAACTTTCCCAATGTTCTATTGGGTGGCGACTCCATGATACCTCTTTGTTGCTCAACATAGACGCACTTGCGATTTATTGCAAGATGCCAACGGACCCGCAAATGCCCGATCGCCCTAAAGCGGGCGGTCATAGGGGCGGCGCTCGGGATCCGGCGCGCGTCACAGTGGCGACTCCACTGGGGACGATATGGTTTGAGATTTCAATTTGAAAATACCTCGTTTAACATTTATGGTTAAAATTTAATTCATAAATTCGCTTTATCTCAAAATTGCATATCATCTCAATAGAGCTTTAGATTAAGTTAGTTTGGTCCCTTTTCAAGCCCCGGTGCGTTCCCGAAGCACGACCTCATTTTCACTCAATTTGGGGAAGTGTTAAGGATAATCACCAGCCCAAGCCACGTACCTCAATGGTATATCAAAATGACGACCTGACTGGTCGCTATGCTTGTGATGAGCTAGACCCGTCGGCAGGGATCATGCTTGGGTAGCCTTAAAGTAACATCTCCCTTGTCCAAAGCTCATGTAATGGCAATAGATACTTCCACTAGGTGAAATGTACCGTAATACTATGCTTGCTATATGGGCCATCATATATTAAACGAAATCAATTTAATTAAATGGTCTTCATCAAAGGCTTTCATGCCCTGGTGGGCCCATTTTAGTTAAGTTGAATTGTTTAAATACATAATTGCCAAACACCCATACGTATGTACATTAGATAGGAGCTGTTATGCTGCCGGTTTTTCACCGCGCACCATACGTGTCCATTGGGTTCCCCGTTAACCCATGGATCAAGCCCACCTAGGAAAGAGACCGCATTACCACGTGTGTGGGAGATACAAGGTTGGAAAGATCTATCTGCTTGCATGTGTTTGTCTATGTTGCATCAGCACGAGCATGCATTGCATTTTAATCATGCATCATCTTAACAATCTTTGCATTTCAGCCATCATAGATTCTCCTGGGTGGTCTAGAGGTCCCGACGGACGGTTAAGAAGGACGCCGCTTTTGGGGTTAACTGAGTTAGTGTCAGATCAGAGTTCAGAGTCAATCTCAGAAAATAGTGTGGGGTTTTCTTCCGAATCATCAACAGAAGTAAGCATGGCTAATCCATCAAATGAGTCTGATGCAACTCGGGCAATAATCACCGAGGAGGTAGGAAAGAGAATGGAGGAATTTGAAGCCCGAATGATTGCAATGATGGGCAATCTTGCCACCACCATAGCTGGTCAACAAGCTGCTGCTGCCCCTATCCGAGTACCAGCTGAACAAGAGGTTGTAAGAGAAGAACGTCCTGTTGCAATTAACCAACCAGTGGTTAACCCACCTGTTGTCGAGCAAAGAGTGCCTGCACCTATTGAGCGCAGAGAGGGCCCCAGGTCTGAAGCTGAATTTGGGGAAGATGAGCTAGAGGAGCATAAAGTAGCTAAAGAGAAGTCACCAAAACTGGATGAGGCAATGAGGAGGAAAATGGAAGAGAGATTTGAGGCCATGGCAAGGATGATGACCGTGGGAAAAGGAATGAACCCGGAAGACCGAGAGCTAGATGGGGATGACCTGATTCCCCAGAATTTTAAGATGCCGGATATTCCCAAATTTGATGGCACCTCTGATCCTGCTGCACACATCAAGCAATACTCGCTGGTCATGAAGGGAACGTCCTTAACAAGAAAGCAAAAGATAGAGTATTTCTGCTTGAGTCTCACAGGAGCTGCTATTGATTGGTACCATGGGCTTGAAAGGAGGTCCAAGGACGATTGGGACTTGCTAACCGAAGAGTTCCTTAAGCAGTACGATTGCAGTACCCGGATGGAGGTCACTTTGAAAGATCTCGAGTTGCTACAACAGAAGGCTGGGGAGTCCTTCCACGAGTACCTTACTCGGTGGAGAAACCGGGTTATGGAGATGAAACGCAAACCGGACACTTCTGATCAGATTCGGCTATTCATTCGAAATGCCAGTCCTTACTTGAGAGAGGGACTGAAAATGAAGGGACTCAAGGATTGGGAGTCTTTGAAGGACATTGCCATAGAAGCGGAAGGAGAATATTTATCCAAGAGGGCAAATAGTGAGTCCTATGCCCGGAGGGGATACAACAATCAGGGGACAGCCAAGCTAGCAAGTTCCAGCAGTGGTAACAGAGTTGGGAAGACTGCCGAGGTGTCTGCAACCGGGGTAAATCAGAGGTATTTCTCCAACTTGGGTAGGCCTTTATCATGGGTACTGAAGAGGCTAATAAAAGAAGGAAAACTGCGGCCCCTATCACCTAGGTCGGCCAAGACCCAAGGACAGCCAGGGCACAAGGAGAATGAATACTGCGCATTCCACCAACATACCGGGCATTTGACGGATGATTGTATAACACTAAGACATCGGGTCCAAGATCTAATTGACAACAAGCAGATCACCGATCCTGAGCAGAGGGAAAGCAAGAAGAAGTCCGGTTATAATGCAGTGCCACCTCCAGTCTTTATGATTGGATCGAGCCTATCAGAATGGTATGTGATGCAAGACCTATATGGAAATGAGTATGTCGCTATTACTCGCCCTGCAGTGGATGGAGAAGGGGTTTCGGTGGCAGCAATAGACTGTTGGTCCACTAGTGAGAGTGGAGATGATGAAGATGAGAAAAATGGAGAATTTACGGATCCATGGGATTCAGAGGAAGAAGAAAGAGTAGAAGCAGTAACAAGAAGCGGGAGGGTCATTCCAGAAGCTGAGAAGCAGCAGGACCCAGCACAAGCAATCGCAGAGAAAGAGCCGGAAGAAAATTCAATAGTGAAGCAACTGAAAAAGACCACGGCTCAGATATCTATTTGGGACCTCTTGAGACAGTCCCCCTCGCACCGACAGAAGTTAGTCGAAGCATTAAGCGTATCCACCGTAGCAACTACAATCTCTCCATCCGAGCTTTTAGACCTTGTAAAGGGGGGATCCGGGGAGAAGTTGGTTTTTTCTGATGCGGACCTACCAACAGAGGGTCGCAACCACAACCGACCATTGTACATCAAGGCACAGATCAATGGTAAACACACCGCTTGTGTCATGGTTGATGACGGGTCATCGATAAATGTCTGCCCTTTGGTGGCACTTCAGGCCTTTGGGATGGATGAGAGTATGTTAAGCAAATCTGACCTGACCATCACGGCCTACGACAACTCCAGGAGGCAAGCGTCGGGAATTTTCAAAGCTTTGGTAAAGACAGGGCCCATTGAGACAGAAACAGATTTTGTGGTTCTGCCGATCCCAGCAAACTTTTCAGCTCTACTTGGTAGATCGTGGTTCCACAAGTTAGGGGGAGTACCATCCACATTACACCAGATAATTAAAATACCCCATGAAGGAGAAGTAGTGACCATTAAAGCAGCAAGAGAGAACCAAGTGTCTGCCTTGGAGATCTCTAATCATCCATTCAGTGGCTTTCATGTATCGATGATCGGAGAAGAGCAAAACCTAGAAGGTAGCCCTCAAGTGGTGAATATGCTGAAGAAGATGCACTTTCTCCCAGGGGCTGGTTTGGGAAAAGAGTCACAAGGGCTGCAGAATACTATCACTACACGTGGTCAGAAAGATCGAAAGGGGTTGGGCTACAAAGGAGAATATGGTAAGAAGAAAGGGTAAGGGAAGATTCCCCATATTTCGGAGAGCTTTATGCCATCATCATCGGTTTGTGCTTATACTGGAGAAGAAGAACCGCAGTGGGTAGATGGGAAGATTATCCCTGGATTTGAAATTTTTAACGATGTCTTTGATTGGGAGATCGGAGTTGTTAAAGCTGTAGAGAACTTTTGGGATGAGGAGATTATGACCCAATGCAGCATCTGGGACAGAGATGAGCCCGAAGAGATTGTAACTGATAAGCTGTTAGCCACTAAGCTCAAGGGGAAGGAGAAGATAGTGGAACCAGAACCGAAGATTGAAGATCTCAAGATTTCACCAAATCAAGAAGCCAAAGCACAGTCGGCTGCAGCATCGGCATCGACTGAAGTTGATAGTCATTTAGATTCTCTTTTTATACCAGAACTCTTTGAGGACAATGTTAATGTTTCTGATTATGTTAATGAGATGAACAACTTTGCTTACTTGTGTGATGTTTCTGATGATTTCATTTCGCATGATCATAAGCATGATGCATTCTTTTTTGATATTAATTCAACTGGCACAACTGCATTTAATCTCGGAACTTTGGAAAATCCAAAGGAAATTTTGCTAGCATCAGACATAACTCCTGAAGAGAGAATAAAATTTGAGAGAATATTAAAAAAATATGAAAAAGTCTTTGTCTGGACCTATGAGGATATGCCGGGAATAGATCGAGATGTTGTCGAACACGCCATCCCAACTTACCCAGAGTTTAAACCAATCAAGCAAAAACTCCGGAGACTTAGGCCAGAATGGGCACAGAAAGTGAAAGAGGAGATCCATAAGCAGATTGAGGCCAAGTTCCTGATAGAGGTTCAATACCCAACATGGTTAGCTAATGTGGTTCCTGTAGCTAAGAAAGACGGTAAGGTTCGAGTATGCGTCGACTATCGAGACCTGAACAAAGCTTGCCCTAAAGATGATTTCCCACTGCCTCATATTGATGTGCTAGTAGATAGTGCTGCTGCTGGCATGATGTACAGCTTTGTGGATGGATACGCAGGGTACAATCAAATCCTTAACAAGATAGTGGACCGGATCAAGACAGCCTTCATCACCGAGTGGGGGACATATGCCTATCGAGTTATGCCTTTTGGGTTGAAGAATGCAGGAGCAACCTATCAGAGGATGGCGACCAAGGTTCTCAATGACTTAATCCACAAAGAAGTGGAGGTGTACGTCGATGACATGATGATTAAGTCGGCTACCAGGGAAGGTCACTTTGAGGCATTAGAAAAGTTCTTTCAAAGGATTAGCAAGTATGATCTGCGACTCAATCCCAAGAAGTGCATTTTTGGAGTTACATCAGGAAAGTTGTTAGGCCATGTGGTAAGCCAGAGGGGAATCGAGGTAGATCCCGATAAAGTCAAAGCCATAAGAGAGATGCCAGTGCCCCAGAAGGAGAAGGACGTCAGAAGTTTCCTAGGAAAGCTTCAGTACATCAGTCGATTTATTGCCAAGCTAGCTTCGGTATGTGAGCCTATTTTCAAGCTTCTTAGGAAGAATCAGCCGGTGCTATGGAACGATGACTGCCAATTGGCCTTTGACACCATTAAGGACTATCTGCTAAATCCTCCGGTGTTAAGACCACCACGCCGTGCCAAACCATTAATCCTGTACCTGGCTGTGGAAGATAACTCAGTGGGTGCTATGATGTCTTAGGAAGACGATTTTGGTGTAGAGTTTGCCGTTTATTATCTTAGCAAGAAATTCCTGCCGTACGAAGCCAAATATGTGGAGGTAGAAAAGATTTGTTTAGCAGTTATCTGGGCTTCCAAGAAGTTGCGACACTACTTTCATTCCTTCAAGGTACAAACGGTTGCCAAACATAATCCGCTCAGATACCTCCAAGAAGCACCCTCTCTACTAGGGAAGATGGGAAGATGGTTACTGCTATTGCAGGAATTTGACATTGAGTACATAACCAGGAAAACTATTAAGGGAAGAGCTGTAGCGGAGTTCTTAGCCGAGCATCCTATTGAGGGAGATCAGTTTGAATACAACTTCCCAGATGAAGATGTCACGGCCATAGCAGTACAAGGGTGGCAATTATTCTTTGATGGAGCAGTCAATAATAAGGGAGCAGTCAATAATAAGGGAGCAGGCGTGGGAGTTATTCTTACGACCCCAGATGGTGAAAGGTTACCATTGGCTAAGAAGCTGAGGTATAAGGCTACCAATAATGAAGCAGAATACGAGGCTTGCATCTTTGGATTGGAAGCATTGCTTGCTCTGGGGGCAAAGACTGCAGAAGTATTCGGAGATTCTTCCTTGGTAATTCATCAAATTAAAGGAGAGTGGTCAGTCAAGGAAGAAAGGCTGTTACCTTATGTAAAGCACTTGAGAGCGTTGAGCAGCCAATTTGAGATTTGCACTTTTCACTTCATCCCCAGAGACGAAAATCAGTTAGTTGATGCTCTAGCAACATTAGTGTCTATGTGGGATAACCCAACAGGAGTTGCAATGAAACCCGTGCTGATTTATAGTTCGGAAAGACCTTGCTTTGAAGCTGAACAGGTGATGGACATTGAGGCCATTGATGGAAATCCATGGTATTATGACATTCAGAATTATTTAGAGAGATCAGTCTTTCCAGAGGAAGCCAGTGAGAAGGACCAAAGAATGATCAGGAAGTTATCCACTCAATTCATCAGTGTTAATGGCACTTTATACAAAAGGCAAGCTGATGGTATCCAGTTAAGATGTCTGGCAGAGAAAGAAGCTAAAAGAGTTATGGAAGACGTTCATGCCGGGGTTTGTGGAGCTCACATGAATGGCTTAGCCTTAGCAAAGAAGATCATGCGCCAAGGGTTTTATTGGCTCACAATGGATACAGATTGTTCAAAATTTGTGAAGCAATGTCAGTTATGCCAACAGTACGCGAATTTGAGGCATGTGCCAGTTTCAGAGTTACATAACTTAACATCTCCATGGCCATTTGCGGCATGGGGAATAGACATCATAGGCGAAATCCATCCTACTGCTTCTAATGGGCATAGATTCATCATAGTTGCCATTGACTACTTCACTAAGTGGGTTGAGGCTGAATCTTTCAAGAAGGTTGATGCAAGGGATATGGCTAAATTCATCGAGCGGAATTTGATATGCAGATATGGTCTCCCACATCACATTGTGTCTGATAATGGGGTACAATTCCTAGCAGAGACTAAACAGATGCTCCAGAAATATGGGATCCAACATCATAAGTCTTCTCCTTACCGTCCTCAAGCGAATGGTGCAGTTGAAGCGGCGAATAAGAATGTGAAGAGAATTTTAGCCAAGATGGTTCAGAACTACAAGGATTGGGCAGAAAAGTTACCCTTCGCACTTTGGGGATATAGAACAACAATCAGAACCTCTACGGGGGCAACACCATTCTCTCTGGTATATGGAACTGAAGCAGTCCTACCGGTTGAAATTGAGCTGAAATCATTAAGGGTAGTCATGGAAGCTGAGATTCCTGAAGCAGAATGGGCACAACAACGTTTGTCACAGCTAAATCTGTTGGATGAAGACAGGTTACGGGCCTATTACCACAACCAAGTTTATCAAAAGAGGCTGGCTCGGTCATTTGGCAAGAAAGTACGAAAGCATCCGTTGAAGGAGGGGGATTTGGTCTTTAAGATGATGAGGCCGGGAGTTCCAGACATACGAGGAAAATTCAGACCAACTTGGGAAGGACCTTTCATTTTGAAAAAGTTGCTAACAAAAGGAGCAGCAATTTTAGCAGACAGCGATGGGAATGAGTTCAAGGACCCGGTAAATGTCGATAGACTTAAAAGGTTCCATGGCTAAAGACCAAAAATAAAAAGAAGAGAATAAATGCCCCACGGGTCAAAAACCGAAAAAAGGCAGCCTTGCTAAAATTGGGCGCCCTGTCAGGGTGAAAACCGAAAAAAGGCATCCTGGGCAAAAATTAAGGGCCAAGAGAAAATATTCAATCGAGAAAACCCGAGAGGGCCGATTGATAACAGGAGTTTGATGCTGACAAAACCCACTCTGAGATTAGGTGTAGTCATATGGTTTTGAATTCTTGTCAAATGAAAATCATGTATGATGAAATCATATAGAAATGTACACAATTTCGCAATGAATAAAAGAATACATTTTCATTGATCTTTCAGTTCTGTCTTAAAAAGAGTTATATCAATTTTTCATATAATGATTATTGCTCAGTCCTTTCATTGGATATGTGCTATTTGCTCTTAACAGAAGCTTTGGTGATAACCTTCTCTAAAATAAAAAAAAAAAAAAAGAAGGCCGTTAGAGATGAAAACCGTAACTGGCTCTCTAAGCAAAAGTTAGGCCAAAAGGCAGGGTGAAAACCTGGAAACAGGCAGTCTGCCCTACAAAATATAAAATAAACAAAAGCCGCTGGATTGGGTTGGGTCCATTCCAGGCAAAAGTTAGGCAAAGGGTTGTGTGAAAATCCCATAAGGGATGCATTTCCCGCAAAGAAAAGCTAGTGCGAAAATCCACAAGGGACGCACTACCTTTAAAACAATGACATTCAATGCCTGGAGCGATAAGGCGGCATTATTTCAAGATGATCTTCTGTCAGTCAGACAACACACAACACAGAACATGAAATAGAATCCCAAGTAAATGATCATTGACCAGGGGGCAAGGGATATACACCGGACGTCTCTTTCAGAAAGCTTGTCGATGATCCTCAGGATTCAGGGGGCATGGTACAGCAGAAAAGCTATAAGTTCAGCAAACCATGGATCACCTAGGGCGCGATCTATACATTTTTGCAAGCATTTGCATTCCATAACATACACACATGATTTCTTGTTTATTCCTATGCATACAATCTTGCAGGAGAAATCGGCGGGAAACACCCACAAAAGCCAAATGATGACACTAGTCCAAACATCTAAAGGAGCAAAAAATAAAAAATAAAAAAATCCACAGCGGTTAGCATGATGGCGGCATTACCCACAAGAGGTTAGCACGACCACAACATATATTCACAGCGGTTAGCACGATGGCAGCACTACCCACAAGAGGTTGGCACGACCACGGCACTACCAATTCACAGCGGTTAGCACGATGGCGGCACTACCCACAAGAGGTTAGCACGACCACGGCACTACCAATTCACAGCGGTTAGCACGATGGCGGCACTACCCACAAGAGGTTAGCACGACCACGGCACTACCAATTCACAGCGGTTAGCACGATGGCGGCACTACCCACAAGAGGTTAGCACGACCACGGCACTACCAATTCACAGCGGTTAGCACGATGGCGGCACTACCCACAAGAGGTTAGCACGACCACGGCACTACCAATCCACAGCGGTTAGCACGATGGCGGCACTACCCACAAGAGGTTAGCACGACCACGGCACTATCAATCCACAGCGGTTAGCACGATGGCGGCACAACCCACAAGAGGTTGGCACGACCACGGCACTACCAATGCACAGCGGTTAGCACGATGGCGGCACAACCCACAAGAGGTTGGCACGACCACGGCACTACCAATGCACAGCGGTTAGCACGATGGCGGCACTACCCACAAGAGGTTAGCGTACCTACGGTATTACCAGCTACAACAAAAAGACAGCAGCAGCTATCATCATAACTCCATCCAGCAGGAAGATCGCCGCTTCAGGTACGCGTTTCTTTCCTTTTCCTGAATTTTGGCTCACCTAGGCACCCATGCACTAGCCTCCCCAAAATGGGGGGGCAACTGTAGACACCGGGTCCCGAGTAGCCTTGATCAGGATTACCCGATGATGAAATTTAGCTATGCCGGCTTATAGGCAAAAAGATTGGAGTTCGGAAGTGATTTTTCCTTGTCTTTTCGATGAGCAAAAAGTGTATTTTAAAAATATTTTAAAAATATTTTTAAAATTATTTTGGAGAAGAAAAAGTGTGTTTTAGGTTGAGGGTATTTTATATAAAAATTTTTTAAAAAAAAAAACCCGAAAAGCACGGCTGTGCTTTGCGATGCACTGCGCGCAATGCGCGCGCGAAAGCACAGCTGTGCTTTTCTGAAAGCACGGCTGTGCATTGCGCGCAGCGCGCACTGTGCGCATTTCTCGCGCGCATCAGCCCCATTTTCGCCCCATTTCGCCCATTTTCGACCCCCACTTATTTTTTAACGATTTTTGGACGGTTTTGGGTGGTTTTTGGGTAGTTTTTGATGATTAAAACACTAGAAAAAATTCAGAAAAGGGGGAGGACGAATGAGGAACATTTTGGAGAAAAAAAACTGAATTTTGGAGCTTTGAGTTGAGAGAAAAAAATCCATCTTACACACTTGTTTCCAAGAGCTTTTCTTCAAGTTTTCAAGCTATTTTCTAAGGATTTTCAAAGAGAAGACAAGGAATTCAACACTTCTATCTTCAATTCTTCAAAACTGAATTTGAGGGTAATTATTCTTGGCTTTGCTCATTAATTCTCTTGTTAATTTCATTTATTTTGGCTTTCAATTATCATATCAAACATTTAAATTCTCTTAGTCTCCATATTCTTCTTCTTATTTTTTTATCTTCAATTATTCATATAACAAATAAGCTTTTTTTAAATTCTATTAATCTTTTATTTTCATGTCAAATTATTCTTTGTTCATGTAATTATGCATGTTTTAGGTTGTAAATACCTTTAATTTCTTAATGCTATATCATGTTTATTATTATGCTTTCTTTTGCATGTATGAGTGTTATAGTCATTATTTTATGCTAGTTATGCATGTCAAGTGGAATTATTCTCATGTTACACATTTATTCATGTCTTAACTATAATAAAATTGATTGTCACTAATCTTCCATGTATGTTAATAACTATTATTAATAAGTTGCATATGCCATGATACTTCATCACCTTATGCATGTTAAATTGCATCTTAATCACTTTATGCATGTTAAATTGCATCATAATTATTTTTTATGCATGTTAAATTGCATCATAATTATTTTTTATGCATGTTATAGTATCTTATGCATGTTATATGGTCATTGTACATATTACCTTTTATGTTGTATTATTTCATTGGCCTAATCACTAACATGAATTTCTTTTTGATTTTTGGTTGCAAATCATTGTTTTATTCTCATTTGAGCATCCATGCACATGAAGGAGGAGTTGCGGGGTTTGGTATTTCCTTTATACATTTTTAATTCTCATTTCGTTTATATTTTTAATTTCCTTGTATATATTCATTTAATAAAATGTTTTCCTATGCGCACCTAAATAAAGATCATAAAAATATTTCTTACTAAATTAATTTAGATTTTTCATAATAAAATGGGACCAATGTCCTAATTTTCATCCCAAATAAAATCATCACATCCAGAATATTTTCTTTAATTGTGCATGCGGGGACCAAAGTCCTCATAATTAATAAATTCCCCGGTTTTATGTATGTTTGCACTTTTAAATGGGAGTTGTATTCCGCTCCTTGTATTATTGTAATTCATTGCTTTACTTGCTAATTTATGGTTTTCCTAACATGAGTAAATGCGCCTTAAATTAATTGCATTGTGTGGAGAGAGAGCGAATTAATGACAATTAAAATTCAATCATAAATTAATCGAGGTAGAAATAGATGAGAAATCCCGGACCCAGCTCTGGTCTTTGGGCTCGAGAGGTTAGAGGTTATCCTCCAAAATACTTCTTGGGTCACGAGACTTTAGCGCTAATCCTAGGCCTCATGGCCCAACATGGATACTAAGCGCAGTCTTAGGCTCTCCGAGGCGAGAGTAACTTTCCCAATGTTCTATTGGGTGGCGACTCCATGATACCTCTTTGTTGCTCAACATAGACGCACTTGCGATTTATTGCAAGATGCCAACGGACCCGCAAATGCCCGATCGCCCT
The DNA here is from genome assembly GCA_947683425.1 of Excoecaria cochinchinensis. Taxonomy (NCBI): domain Eukaryota; kingdom Viridiplantae; phylum Streptophyta; class Magnoliopsida; order Malpighiales; family Euphorbiaceae; genus Excoecaria; species Excoecaria cochinchinensis. The sequence continues at coordinate 8,384,748 of CANTUQ010000139.1, forward strand.
CAAGCGGGCGGTCATAGGGGCGGCGCTCGGGATCCGGCGCGCGTCACACGCGCTCCCGAGGGTTATCGCGCTCGCAACAGAAGAGAGCCTTGCACATGTTCGGAGCTCGAGCACTCTGTCGCGCTCGCGAAAGTTGTCGCGCACGCGACAGAGAGCTCCTTCGAACTCCTAGGTGCGACACCTCTCGCGCCGACGCGAGGGCTAAAACCTCCGCGCTCTGTCGCGCTCGCGACATTGTCGCGATCGCGACAGATACAGGTTTTTCAGATCTTACGCCCAAAATCTGTAGAAATCTCACACTAAACACATTCAACTTCCAAAATTGATTCTAAACCTCAAAATTAAGCAACACAAGCATCAACAACTAATAATATAATTAAAAACCCAGCTTTATCCCCATTTATCTTAATTAAATCAAGCTAAATACATGCCCAATTCCAAGAAATCCCAAAACAACAATTGCAACTATTCACATGATTTCTTGCAAATCCTTCAACAATATTCATTCTCTAGCCTCACATATCAAGCTAGTTTCAATTTAAGCTATACATATTCAATTCATAACTCCAATCGAAGCTAAAAGTGACAAAACCCAACTTAAATCACAAATACACATATGAAACAAATGTTCCCAAACCTTATCTCCTTTGCTCCTACTCGGGAGCTCTGCTCCCGCTAGCGATTTCTTTCCCTTTTGCCGGTCTAGGAGACTCCTCTGAACCACAAACCCACAACAACTATAATTAATTCTATAATAACCCACATAAACATATTCAAATACTTAAAACCTAGAGAAGAGGAAGAAGAAGAATCTAAGACATCAATAACCCCTACTCACCTTTGAGCTTCAAAATCACAATCTAAACAACTCTAGTTACTCACATAAAGAAGAGGGAGCAAGATTGTGCAAAGAAAAAGGAAGAACGAAGAAGAAGAAAAAGAAAAGAAGAGAGTGGCGTGAGGAAGGAGAAGAAGAACGGGAATCAAAAGGGAATGGCTGTCCTCTCTCTCTCTCTCTCTCTCACCAAACCCATTAAATGCTAACTTATCTTTTATGCCACATGTCACTCTCCCCATAAGACAATTGCCCCATAACACACCCTACTCCCATACACTACTATACACACTAAGTTATCTCTTGTTCACACCCTACTTCCATATACCCACTCATACACTAGCCTATCCTCTCTTCTCATACTAATACACATACAAACACATAAATTAAATAAATAACCCAAATTAACATATACATGCAACACATAAAAATACACACATATAGACACGGACAGGCTCAAACTACTGGGGTGGTTTTGGGGTGTTACAATACTCCCCCACTTAATAGAATTTCGTCCTCAAAATTCTTACCTGCTTCAAACAACTGAGGGTATTGCAATCTCATAGCTTCCTCTGGTTCCCATGTGGCTTCTTCAATACCGTGATGTTGCCATAAGACCTTAACCAAAGGTATCTACTTACTCCGGAGCTGTCTGATGTCCTTATCCAAAATCCTTTTCGGTTCTTCATCATAAGAAAAGTCTGGCTGAATCCGGATATCTGGCACTGGTAACACATGCGAAGGGTCAGACCTATATCTCCGAAGCATAGATACATGGAAAACGTCATGTAATTTAGCTAGCTCCATAGGTAAAGCCAACTGATACGCTACTGGACCCACTTTTCTTAGGATCTCATATGGCCCAATAAAGCGTGGACTTAGTTTGCCTTTCTTTCCAAAACGGAGAACCTTTCGCTACGGTGACACTTTCAAGAAAACCTTATCACCCACTTCATACTGAATATCTCTGTGTTTCAGGTTAGCGTAAGAACGTTGTCGGTCCTTAGCTGCTTTCAAGTTCTGTTGCACAACTCTCACTTTCTGTTCGGTATCCCGTACTATCTCCGGAACTATCATAGTCTTTTCTGATAGTTCAGTCCAACATACTGGTGTTCTACATTTTCGTCCATACAATACTTCGTAAGGGGCCATACCAATGCTTACCTGATAGCTGTTATTATACGCGAATTCCATTAAAGACACATACCGATCCCAGCTTCCCGAGAACTCTAAAGCACAACCCCATAGCATATCTTCCAAAACTTGAATAACCCTTTCTGATTGACCATCGGTCTGTGGATGGAAAGCAGTGCTGAAATTTAACCGAGTTCCTAAAGCCACCTGAAGCTCTTTCCAAAACTTGGATATAAAACGCGGGTCTCGATCAGATACAATGGATAACGAAATCCCATGTAATCGAACTATCTCATCTACATAAAGTTCTGCCAACTTGTCCATCGAATAATCCAACCGCACCGGCAGAAAATGCGCGGATTTCGATAATCGATACTATAACCCACACTGAATCATGCTTACGCTGGGTCATAGGCAAGCCAGATACAAAATCCATCGTGATGTCATCCCACTTCCACTGAGGAATGGGTAAGGGATGAAGTAATCCCGATGGCACTTGATGCTCGGTTTTCACTTGCTGACAGGTAAGACACCTTGAAACAAATTCTGTTATATCTCTTTTCATGCCTGGCCACCAGTAAAATTGTTTCAGATCTTGATACATCTTGTCCCCACCGGGATGCATAGTAAAGATTGATGAGTGAGCTTCTTGCAATAACTTCTTCCTTAACTCACCCACCTTAGGTACACATAACCGATTACCGTGTCTAAGCACTCCTTCACCGTCTATCAAATATTCAGTCCACTTGCCCTCTTTCACTGCCTGACAAACACGCTGTAGCACATGGTCATCTAACTGGGCCTTTGCAATTTTCGATCTCAAACTTGGCTTAACTTTAAGTCGAGCAATCAGAGCACCTTCAGAATCAAACCTCCATCTTCCTCGGCTAGCCAGCAACGCAGACATAGACTTCCTACTGAGAGCATCAGCCACTACATTAGCCTTACCCGGATGGTATTTAATAATACAATCATAATCCTTGAATAGCTCTAACCATCTCTGCTGCCTCAAATTCAACTCCCTCTGTGTTAACAAATACTTGAGACTCTTGTGATCGGTAAAAATTCTGCACGTCTCCCCATATAAGTAGTGACGCCATACTTTAAGCGCAAACACTACCGCTGCTAACTCCAAATTGTGGGTCGGCTAGTTCCACTCATGAGGCTTCAACTGTCTCGATGCATAAGCTATAACTTTGTTCCCTTGCATCAGAACACAACCTAAGCCAATTCCCGAAGCATCACTGTACATAGTGTACTCTTTACCCGAAACCGGCTGTGTGAGCACAGGAGCTTTAACCAATAACTCTTTTAAACGATCAAAACTGGCTTGACACTTCTCAGACCATACAAACTTGACTTCTTTCCGAAGTAACCTGGTCAAAGGAGAGGCTAATACTGAAAACCCCTGAACAAACCGTCGATAATACCCTGTTAAACACAGAAAACTTCTCACTTCAGGTACATTCTTCGGAGGCATCCAATTGACAATTGCCTCAATCCTACTTGGATCAACACGTACACCCTCTGCTGACACCACATGTCCAAGAAAGGCCACTTCTTTCAACCAAAGCTCACACTTACTAAGTTTCGCATACAGTTGATGATCTCTTAACATTTGCAACACCAACCTAAGATGTTCCTTATGCTCTTTTCGATCTCTGGAGTATACCAAAATGTCATCAATAAATACCACAACAAACTTGTCCAGATGCGGTCGAAAAACTTGGTTCATCAGATCCATAAAGGCTGCAGGCGCGTTGGTTAAACCGAAAGGCATCACTAGAAATTCGTAATGACCATAACGCGTCCGGAAAGCCGTCTTCGGCACATCTGCTTCTTTAACCCCCAACTGGTAATAACCTGATCTCAGATCTATCTTAGAGAATACCCCAGCTCCTCTCAACTGATCAAAAAGGTCTTCAATCCTCGGCAATGGATACTTATTCTTGATAGTCACCTTATTAAGCTGTCGATAGTCAATGCACATCCGTAGAGTTCCATCTTTCTTCTTAACAAACAGCACTGGAGCGCCCCACAGTGACACACTAGGCCGGATGAACCCTTTATTCAACAACTCCTGTAACTGACTCTTCAATTCCTTCAATTCCACTGGGGCCATTCGGTAAGGAGCCTTAGAAATCGGAGCTGTCCCTGGGACAATATCTACTGACAGTTCAACTTCTCTCTCGGGAGGTAATCCCGGTAATTCTTCCGGAAAGACATCTATAAAATCTCTTACAATAGGAATGTCTTGAATTTTAACTTGTGCTCTCCGAGAGTCCAACACCATAGCCAGAAATGCTTCACAACCCTTCCTGATAAATCTTCTAGCTTTCATAGCTGACACCACATTATGTAGAGAACTGCTTCCAATTCCCTTCACAATAACAGGTATTTGATCTTTATCCTTTAAAACCATTACCTTCCTATGACAATCCACCACTGCCCGATGCTTGTCCAACCAATCCATCCCCAGAATAATATCAAACTCATGGAACGGCAAGCAGATCAAATCCACGACAAACTCTGTACCCTGAATCTTTAAGGGACACTTCCGACACACCCGATTAACTAAAACACTTTGACCTAACGGACTGGATACACAAATCTCATATTCCATCTTCTCTTCACTTCCCAAACTATCCCACAACTTACCAGAACACACATAGGAATGGGTAGAGCCCGGGTCAATCAAAGCATAAACTTCAGAATCAAACAAAGAGAACTTACCGGCAATTACTTCGGGAGCATTCTGTTCCTCTCGGGCCTTCATAGCATAGGCCCTACCAGCCGTTGGCACAGGGCGATCAACTGATTCTGAGGGTTCTCTCTCTCGAGGCCGTCCACCACGACCCCTTCCTCTACCCCGATTACGGCTTCCTTGGGGTGTATTGGACCCAGCTCGACTAGCTTCCTGCTGTCCTGATGGATCTCCATACTGACTTGGACAATTCGCAAGCAAATGGTCCATAGAACCACATCTGAAACAGCCTCCCGTTAACCATCGACACTCACCCCAATGTTGTTTGCTACAATGGGTACATCGGGGAGTGCTATCTCCTCTACCTGTACCCGCTCCCCTGAAAGAACCTTGTCTCCTCCCTCTAGGAGCCGGAATAGTACAGACTCATCAGCAAAGTTTCCTTGTGACTCCCTCGGCCTCTTGCCTGAAGAAGAGCCACCTCTGGCAGACTTCCTTCTTTAAGCTTTCTCTCTCATAATATTCTCAGAACGTTCTGCCCTCAATGCTGCTTGAACCAACTGATAGTACTTCACATTTGGAGCCGACATCAAAGAAATTAACATCACCTTCAAAGACTCATTCAAGCTTGATTCAAAATGCTGACATCTGAACTCATCTGTGAGAACCCTTGACGGTGCATACTTACTAAGCTTGTTGAACTCATTTTCATACTCGGCCACAGATATCATTCTTTGCTTGAGAGTTAAAAAATGTGCCCACTTGGTATCCTTATATGCTTTGGTCACATACCGGTTCTGAAACTCACTCTCGAAAAATTCCCATGTAATCGGTTCAGGAACCTGCGGTTGACTAACCACCAGTCTCCACAAATCATAAGCAGAGCCTTGCAATAAAGACAGTGCACACTGCACTTCTTGCTCTGGTGGGCATCTTATCTCCCTAAGTACTCTGGATGTCTTCTCTATCCACATCTCTGCCTTATCAGATTCGTCTATGCCAGTACCAAAGAAATCCTCTGCACCATGCTTTCTTAACTTCTCAATAGGGGCACTTGGCGCTGTTACTCTTTCAAGTACCCTCGTCATATTCTGAAGCACTGTCTCCAATGGTTCTATAGGCACCTCAGGTCGCCCCCTAGGAGGTTGAGCCGGACCAGAAACTGAGCGATCTTGCTCTTGGGGATTAGCACTTTTTGCTGACCCCTCAAGTGATCCACGAGCAGACTCCATAGCTACAAAACATAAACGCAATGCTCATCATACCAACACAACTCCAACAAACTAACTAACACACTGAAACCCAGTAACATCTAACCAAATAGCTCTGATACCACCTAATATCACACCCCAACCTATACCATGGAGACTTCTCCGAGGATTAGAGGGAAGAAGGGTCCAGATAGATAAGAGTGTCACATCCCACTAGTACAAATATGAAAACATCGCATACAAAATGGCATATCAAGGATAAGTCAAACTCTGAAAGAAAGAAGAGTGATACTGAACAAAATGAATACTTTTATTAACATACATAAAAGAGGTCTTTACATCTTACATCCGATTACAAGAAAAACCAGTAAACAAAGCCCAAAGTACACTATTTCGAAGGGCTAACAAAACATTATATCTATTACAACAGAAAGGAAAGCCTATACTGTAAAACTTCGATCTCTAGTTGCGTTGGCCTTCCCGATGCGACACGCTCAGACCATGCATACCAAAACCTTCCACACCTGCACTGATAAACACCCGTGCTAAGCGAAATCGCTTAGTGGGGAAACACAAATGCATAACCGCCACTCACAGTGACGACAACATAAAGTACATGCTAATGATACAATTATAGATACAGAATCATACTGTGACGCGCGCCGAACCCGAAAACCCAGCAAGGGCCCTCGCTTTGAATCCCCTTTAGGATTCGAGGTATGAAGGTTCACGTCTTTCGATCATGGGCGCCATGAGACATCATCGGTGTATCCCTCCCAATAGAACATTGGGGAGAATAACCTAGCCTATTGACGCCTAAAGGCACCTTTGAGGTATTTGGAGTCGCCACCCAATTTTGCAAGAAATTGGGAAAAGGTTTCTCACCTCTATTGGTCTAAACCAGAGATATGGTGTCCGGAACTTCCCTCTTATTTATGCTTTGGTTAATTATAAATGGGTTTTTAAATTCTTAAAATTATATCTCTTATCTCACACGAGCGATGCATTAAAAGTAAAAGCGCATTTTCAAGCACGTAAAGGAAGTAAATAAAAGCGATAAAGCAATAGATAGAGAAAGCAATAAATGAAAGCGGTAAACACGCAATCACGCAATTACAATAGAAATAGGGGCAGAATACAACCCCAATAAAAGGAGGTTAAAGATGTAAGTGGGACAGAATACAATCCCCAAAAGATAAATAATGTTGCCCCAAAAATGATTTACAAGGGCCCAAAAAAGAAATGAATTTAAAACACTCACCCAAGATTAAAATAAAAGAGCATACATAAATCGGGGCATTATTTAAGGAACATTGGTTCCTTCGCACTTGTTCAAAATTTAGGAACATTGGTTCCTTCGTATTAATTTGAAGAGGGTTCGAAGAGTCATTTTTGATTGCTTGAATTGAAAAACCGGGATGAGTGATCCCATTTTTGTAGAAAAGTTGACTCTTCGTTTTAATTGTGACATTTTTATTGTCGGGCTAAAATAAGGGACATTGGTCCCGATTTTATTAGTGAAAATTCCAATTTAATTATAGAAATATTTTTGTGATTTTTTATTGCACGCGTGCACGAATAAAAAATATATATTTACAAATAACACGACATAAAGAAAGGGTTAAGAAAGATCTCACCGAACAAGAGTACCCGCCTACGCGTCGCGACCCATCCGGGGAGTCACGGGGCGCTCACAAGGCCCGACTCAAATTAAAACTCATACAAAAATAATATCAACAATATTAGTAATAATTTTAAGAATTAATCAAGCAAACGATAAGTATAGTAATGACAACAATGATAACAATGCAACAATAAATAGGATGAATAGTAGACATAATAATCATAATAAAACCATATGATAATGATGATAATAATAATAATAATAATAATAATAATAATAATAATAATAATAATAATAATAGTAATAATAATAATAATAGCAATAATGGACAGTGATAATAAATAATGGTGAATATAATATAAATAAATATGATAGTGATAATAATAAATATAATGATAATGATAATTATAATAACACCAAGAATAATGGCATAAATAGCCCATAGAATAATCGTAATAATAGCTACTGAGATAACAACAAATAATAAAAATGATAGTAACAAATAATAGCATGAGCCTAAACATGAACACAAGCATAAATAGTGATAACGATAAATAATAATAATAATATTAGCACATGAACATGAAAACCCATTTAAAGCCAACAAATGACATATTAATGAAGGTATTAACACAGTAAAATGCTAAAAGCAAACAATATCCATGGTAATAATGGCAAAAAAAACAATATTAACAATAATAAATAATGTACAAGAAAAATAAAAGAGAATAAGTCCAAGAATGTTTACCCTCAGAATTTTTAGATTGGGGAAACGGTGTCCCGATCGATTTTCCTTGTCGGATTTGTGGTGATAAATATTTGAAGAAAATGTAGAAATTAATATCTTGAAATAAAACAAGAAAATACTTTGATGAAAAATATTTTTGGTGGATGATTTGGGCAAAAAGAAATTAATTTTCCAAGCCCAAATCACTCAATAAAATGGATTATGTATTTTTTTTTGAAGATCAAATCAAGGTTAAAACTTGAGAAAAAGAAGAAGAAAAAAAAGGAAGCTAAAGAAATCTGCCTGTCAGAGAAAAAAGTTGAAAAGAAAACCTTTTAAAAAATAATTGCCGTCCTCTCCAAAAATGAAGGCCAAAATCCCATTTAATCTTGTCTTGGCCAAAAATGGTAAGGGACAAAAAACCTTTCATTTTTAGTTAATCAAAAATGTCATAAAATGGTGAAACAAGAAAAAAGTCAGACTGAAGAAAATCAGACTGAAAACAGCGAAAAAAAACGAACAGGTGAAGACCAGGTCGCGCGGAGAGGGCAAGGGCGCGCGCGGCAGCAGCCTGCTGCGCGCGTGGTGCCCCCGCACCGCGCGCGGCAGGCAGCTGCCTCGCGTGCAGGGGCTGCGCGCGAGGCAGCCTGCCTCGCGCGCAGGGGGGCGCGCGGCGCCCCCTGCCTCGCGCGCAGGGGGGCGCGCGGCGCCCCCTGCCTCGCGCGCAGCGCGCCCCCCCCCCGCCTCGCGCGCAGGGGGCCTGCGCGCGACGCACCTGCCTTGCGCGCAGGCAGCCCCGCGCTGCCGCAGGCGGCCTTCGCGACCCCATTTTTTTATTATTATTTTAAATTTTGACACAAAATTAATATATTTTTTTTACCCCATTTTAATTTTAATTTCCCAAAAAAAAATATATTTTTAATCATTTTCCGAAAAAACACATCTTTGACAAGGGAATGATCGGTTCTCACATTTCTTGCCGAAAATCGGTCTTCTATTTCATCATCGGGTAATTCTGATCTTGGACCGCCTCGGGACCCGGTGTCTACAGTTGCCCCCAATTTTGGGGAACTTAGAACACAGGTGCCTAAGTGAGCCAAAATTCAGAAAAGAAAGGAAAGAGGCGCGTACCTGAGGTGGCTGTCTTCCCGAATTGGCTGAAGAAGTCGTCCCCTTCGGTTGACGTGTATACTGAAGGACAATTTTTATCCTTTTGGGCGATGCGTTGAGTCTGCTCCAGACTTACCAAATGCGAGGGTGCGTGAGATTTGTCTCCTCAAAGAACTTGGGGAATTGGCCTCCTCAGAGGACCGAGTGATTTTGCCTCCTCAGAGGACTTTGGGATTTTGCCTCCTCAGAGGACTTGAAGATTTTGCCTCCTCAGAGGACTTTGGAATTTTGCCTCCTCAGAGGACTTGAAGATTTTGCCTCCTTAGAGGACTTTGAGATTTTTGCCTGCTCAGAGGACTTTGGAATTTTTCCTCCTCAGAGGAATTCTTGCCTGCTCAGAGGACTTTGGAATTTTTCCTCCTCAGAGGACTTTGAGATTTTGCCTCCTCAGAGGACTTTGGAATTTTGCCTCCTCGGAGGACTTTGAGATTTTGCCTTCTCAGAGGACTTTGAGATTTTGCCTCCTCAGAGGACTTGAAGATTTTGCCTCCTCAGAGGACTTTGAGATTTTGCCTCCTCAGAGGACTTTGAGATTTTGCCTCCTCAGAGGACTTTGAGATTTTGCCTTCTCAGAGGACTTGAAGATTTTGCCTCCTCAGAGGACTTTGAGATTTTGCCTCCTCAGAGGACTTTGAGATTTTGCCTCCTCAGAGGACTTGAGATTTTGCCTCCTCAGAGGACTTGAAGATTTTGCCTCCTCAGAGGACTTGAAGATTTTGCCTCCTCAGAGGACTTTGAGATTTTGCCTCCTCAGAGGACTTTGAGATTTTGCCTCCTCAGAGGACTTTAAGATTTTGCCTCCTCAGAGGACTTTGAGATTTTGCCTCCTCAGAGGACTTTGAGATTTTAACTCCTCAGAGGACTTGAGATTTTTGCCTCCTCAGAGGATTTTGAGATTTTGCCTCCTCAGAGGACTTTGAGATTTTTTCCTCCTCAGAGGACTTTGAGATTTTGCCTCCTTAGAGGACTTTGAGATTTTTGATCTACGCCGATGTCATCTTGACTTGTTTGTCCGGTACGAGTGAGTGCTACCGCTAAGATGGTCCGGGCCCCGCTTTCGTGCGTGCGGTCTTCATTTGGACTTTATTTTTTCCTGCAAAACTTGGCGCACAAGAATATATACAAGAGATTGTGCATGCATGTATAAGATGCCATATGCAGATATAAGATGTATGCAAAATGGGTAGACCATGTCCTGGGTGGTGAAGGGTCCATTCAGGGCACGTTTCGGCATTATCTGATATCCCCAAGGATCTAGAAAAGCGTCTTCGCGGCTCAGGAATTCTGACCCATAACCCCCCCTCAAGGGGGACCATTAAGTGGGCATCTTTGCCCCCGAGGATTCTGACCCATGTCTTGCATTATACCATCTGCTCGAGAGGATGTCATCTGAAAAACCACGGCCTTATCGCTCCAGGCATTGAAAGTCATTGATTAAAGGTAGTGCGTCCCTCGTGGATTTTCACACTAGCTTTTCTTAGCGGGAGATGCGTCCTTGTCGGATTTTCACATAACCCTGTGCCTTATTTTTTGCCTGGAATGGACCCAACCCAATCCAGCGGCTTTTATTCATTTTATTTTTTATAGGACAGACCGCCTGTTCCCAGGTTTTCACCCTGCCCTTTGGCCTAACTTTTGCTTAGAGCGCCAGTCATGGTTTTCATCTCTAACGGCCTTTTTTTTTTTTTCTTTGAGAAGAGGGAGTTGTTGCGAAAGATCTTTCGGGTATGATCCACACGTGCTTATGTCTCAGATTCTGGTTGTATGAGCTTGGTCCTTTATTGGGAAGGTGTTGTAGAATTGGCTTCACAGTGGGTAGCGAGATGAGTTGGCTGAAGTGCCTGAGTAGCGAGAATGGTAGAGGGTAGATAGTAGCAGTGTGTTGGTTTTATGTCTGACTGAGATGACTTTGAGGGTGCAAGATGAATTGCTCTAGTTATATCAATACATCTTTGCATAAATGCATATATTTCAATCCGATTTCATAACGTATGATCACTATTTGGCATCAACTCAAAAAATATGGAAATCATCTAGTCTCGGGATAGATCTTGAGAGCATCAAACTCCTGTTATCAATCAGCCCTCGCGGGTTTTCTTGATTGAATATTTTCTCTTTTTTTTTCTTTATTTAGCCTTTGCCATGGACCCTCTTTCAGTTCGTCAATACTGGTTGAATTTGCTTTTATCTTTGTTAGCCGGAGAGACTACTGCTTCTGAGAGTGGTTCCTTTTGATATCAAAGTTTTGGTCTTAGCTCTCGCGCAGACTGGTCGAGGTGATGGCTTCCTTATTTGGGAGTTGAATGCGAAGTTTCATGTTTGGCCTTTATTGCTTTAGTGGTTTAACCCTGGAATGGCCTTTCAATGGCTGAGACAGGGTGACAGGTTGGGCTTGGATGATTTGGGGTACTTTTATTGGCCTTGGTAGTTCAAGCTTTCGAAATGGTTTTCGTCGGCTGGGATTGGATGGATGGCTCGGGGGTTAGCCCTTTTAGGCCCTTTTCAGTAGCTAAAAAGTATGGCAATGTGCAGGCATGTGTAGATCAACGGGATTTGGACAAAGCTTGCCCCCAAATAGCATTCCCTTGCCCCCTGATCAATTCTCTCTTTTTTTACAACCAAAAATCTTTTTTTTATTTTTTTTTTACAACCCAAATTTTTTTTTTGCTCTAATTTTATTTTATTTTATTTTATTTTATTTTATTAATTTTTTTTTTTTGACAAGCTTTGCTCAAGTCCTGAAGTTTACATATACATGCACTTTTTATCTTAACCACTGGGACCATTGTTCAATTCGGCCGGGCATTAAATTTTGGTAAGAAATTTGGTTATGAGGGTTTTGGATGGTTAAGGGTCAGTCATAATCGGTTTTGGAGTACACATTCCGAATGGGTAGAGAGAAAAAAGGTCATATGGCTCAGTTCTGATAGGTTGCATATTTTCTCATGGTGGTTTTGAGTTTTATTTGTCCGACTTTTGGCATAACTTTCGAAGCTTGATTTTATTCGGCGACACCATATGTAGCTCAGGTGTTGTGGATGCGAAGAAGTGGCTTTCAAAATTCGGTTCGTCATCATGTTGGCACGTGGAAGTAGCGTTGGTCTTGAGAGTGTCCTTGTCCATCTTCAGCGTGTCATACTAGGTCCGGGCAAAGGCTCCTCTTTTTTTTTTTATTATTATCTCTCAAATTTTTAACTCACTTCAAGAGTCATAACAGATGCCATCAAGATTTTATTTGGATTCCCCAAAGTTCCGAGACTAGATGGAGTCGTATTAATTGGGTTAATGTCAAAATGAATGGATGCATCGTGATAATGAGAAATGAAATCAAGAAAATATCGCATAAGCAAAACAGAAATTGTTCAACATGTTACAATAACCAAATTGTCCTAAAAGAGTTCTAGAATTGAAAAGCAGTAAGCATTAAAAGCATGATCTTCTGCTTGTGGCTTTGGAGGAACGTGCCGATGAAGTGGATTGGCCCGATCACATCTATGGTGGAAGGATTGCATTGCAGTCTACTCCCTTCTTCTTCTCTCTTTTCTCGGGATCCGTGATTTGCCTGCTGTCGATCAAGTCTTGAATTTCATGCCTTAATCTTGCGCATCGGTCTGTCATATGCCCCGTATGTTGGTGAAAATGACAATACTCATCATCTTTATGACCCGGCCGTCCTTGGGTTTTGGCTGGCTTAGGTGGCAGGGGCTGCAGCTTTCCCTCCTTTTCCAGTTTCTTTAACACCCACGATAAAGGCCGACCCAAATTCGAGAAGCGCCTTTGGTTCACCCCTATAGTCGATGCCTCAGCCGCCTTTTCAGTCCTATCGCCGCTGCTGGAGCCTGCCCACTCATTTGCCCCCTGACTGTTATAGCCCTTCTTAACAAACCCTTCACCACTCGCCTTCTGGGCCATGTGTTCACTCTCTGCCTCTATGGCGATGTCTTTTAAAGACTCCCAATCTTTTAACCCTTTCATCTTGAGCCCTTCTCTTAAGTACGGGCTTGCATTTCTAATGAACAGCCTGATCTGATCTACCGTATCAGGCTTTCTCTTCATCTCCATCACCCGATTCCTCCACCGAGTGAGATAGTCATGGAAGGACTCACCAGGCTTCTGGTACAATAGCTCAAGGTCTTTCAAGGTAACCTCCATTCGGGTACTACAGTCATATTGCTTAAGGAATTCTTCTATCAGTAAATCCCAATCTTCTCTAGACCTTTTATCCAACCCGTGGTACCAATCGATCGTCGGCCCCGTTAGACTGAGACAGAAATACTCCACCTTCTGCCTTTTCGTCAGCCCTGTGCCTTTCATGATAAGGGCGTACTGCTTAACGTGTGCAGAAGGGTCTGAGGTACCATCGAACTTCGGCAAATCCGGCATCTTGAACCCCTGGGGCAGTAGCTCTTCACCCTTAAGATCTACACCTTCGGGATTGACCCCCTTTTCGGCTGACAGCAGGCGTGTGATCGCCTCAATCTTTTCTTCCATCTTTTTCACCACATCATCCTCCACTTTGGGGACTCTTCCCTTCACAGTTTGAGGAATTACTGGTTCATCCTCCTCCTCCTCTATAAGGTCATCTCTCGGGTCTGAAATGCCCACCCTTCTCTGCTCACCAAGTGTCGTTGCTCTAAGCTCAACAATTGGCGGTTGTGTAGTAGCGGCCGCTGTATGAGCCCCCTCCCTAACGGGTGGTTCACCTTGCTCTACGACAGGAGCCACAAATGGTTGCCCTGCACTTGGTGCCATCTGGGCGACGATGCTCCCCATCACAGCTAACATCTTCCTCTCAAAATCCTCGAATCTCTTATCCAAATCTTGTGTCACCGAAGCACCCATTTCTTGCGGTAGATCTGCCATTACTGACCTTGAAATCTCCGCCAACCAATCCAAATTTTGCTTGTTCGTCAGGCACCCTCGAGGACCCCAAAACCTCCCAGGTGAGTGGCCTATAGTGGCTGAAAATTCCAAGGGGTTAGAATGATGCATGGATGAGATGTAATGCATGATCGTGATATGCAGATGGTCCTCGATGAGTGAACAAAAAATGATATGTACATGTGAAGAAAAATAATACGCAGACAAAAGGATATACACACACAAAAATGAAATGCATATGTGTTTATATATATATTTTATTTTATTTTAACATGCATGGATGACGCGTGATGCATGAGCATGACGTGCAGCATTTACAACCACATGCAGACAGGTAGATCCTTCCAACCTTATCACTCCCACACACGGGGTTGTGCGGTCTCTTTCCTAGGTGGGCTTCATCCGAGGGTTAACAGGGAACCCATCAGACACGTATAGTGCACGGTGGAAAACCGGCAGCATAACAGTCTTAATCTAATGCGCATTCGTATGGGTTTTGGCCATTACGTATTTGGGCAATCCAATTAAACCAAAGTGGGCCCAACGGGGCATAAAAGCCTTTGATGAAGACCATTTGATTTGGTTGATTTTGCTTAATACGTGACAGCCCACATCACAAGCATTGTATTAAGGAACATACCGCCTAGGGGAAGTTTCTACTTGCCAGTACATGAGCTTTGGTCAAGGTGATTTTGCTTTAAGGCTACCCAAGCATGATCCCTGCCGACAGGTCTAACTCGTCATGAGTATAGCGACCGATCGGGTCGTTATTTTGGTATACTAGAAGGTACAAGGCTTGGGCTGGTGATTATCCTTAACACTTCCCTACAATGAGTGAAAGTAGGGTCGTGCTTCGGGAATGCACCGGGGTAAGATAGGGACCAACTAGCATAAGTCTAAGGCTCTAAAATGATATGATGCAATTTTTGAAAAGAGATAGAATTTTAAGTTTCAAAGACCCAATTATAAATTTTAACCAAAGCACTTTCGGAGTGAAGTCTCAAACACAAACCTCCCCAGTGGAGTCGCCACTATGACGCGCGCCGAACCCGGAAACCCAGCAAGGGCCCTCGCTTTGAATCCCCTTTAGGATTCGAGGTATGAAGGTTCGCATCTTTCGATCATGGGCGCCATGAGACATCATCGGTGTATCCCTCCCAATAGAACATTGGGTAGAATAACCTAGCCTATTGACGCCTAAAGGCACCTTTGAGGTATTTGGAGTCGCCACCCAATTTTGCAAGAAATTGGGAAAAGGTTTCTCACCTCTATTGGTCTAAACCAGAGATATGGTGTCCGGAACTTCCCTCTTATTTATGCTTTGGTTAATTATAAATGGGTTTTTAAATTCTTAAAATTATATCTCTTATCTCACACGAGCGATGCATTAAAAGTAAAAGCGCATTTTCAAGCACGTAAAGGAAGTAAATAAAAGCGATAAAGCAATAGATAGAGAAAGCAATAAATGAAAGCGGTAAACACGCAATCACGCAATTACAATAGAAATAGGGGCAGAATACAACCCCAATAAAAGGAGGTTAAAGATGTAAGTGGGACATAATACAATCCCCAAAAGATAAATAATGTTGCCCCAAAAATTATTTACAAGGGCCCAAAAAAGAAATGAATTTAAAGCACTCACCCAAGATTAAAATAAAAGAGCATACATAAATCGGGGCATTATTTAAGGAACATTGGTTCCTTCGCACTTGTTCGAAATTTAGGAACATTGGTTCCTTCGTATTAATTTGAAGAGGGTTCGAAGAGTCATTTTTGATTGCTTGAATTGAAAAACCGGGATGAGTGATCCCATTTTTGTAGAAAAGTTGACTCTTCGTTTTAATTGTGACATTTTTATTGTCGGGCTAAAATAAGGGACATTGGTCCCGATTTTATTAGTGAAAATTCCAATTTAATTATAGAAATATTTTTGTGATTTTTTATCGCACGCGTGCACGAATAAAAAATATATATTTACAAATAACACGGCATAAAGAAAGGGTTAAGAAAGATCTCACCGAACAAGAGTACCCGCCTATGCGTCGCGACCCATCCGGGGAGTCACGGGGCGCTCACAAGGCCCGACTCAAATTAAAACTCATACAAAAATAATATCAACAATATTAGTAATAATTTTAAGAATTAATCAAGCAAACGATAAGTATAGTAATGACAACAATGATAACAATGCAACAATAAATAGGATGAATAGTAGACATAATAATCATAATAAAACCATATGATAATGATAATAATAATAATAATAATAATAATAATAATAATAGTAATAATAATAATAATAATAGCAATAATGGACAGTGATAATAAATAATGGTGAATATAATATAAATAAATATGATAGTGATAATAATAAATATAATGATAATGATAATTATAATAACACCAAGAATAATGGCATAAATGGCCCATAGAATAATCGTAATAATAGCTACTTAGATAACAACAAATAATAAAAATGATAGTAACATATAATAGCATGAGCCTAAACATGAACACAAGCATAAATAGTGATAACGATAAATAATAATAATAATATTAGCACATGAACATGAAAACCCATTTAAAGCCAACAAATGACATATTAATGAAGGTATTAACACAGTAAAATGCTAAAAGCAAACAATATCCATGGTAATAATGGCAAAAAAAACAATATTAACAATAATAAATAATGTACAAGAAAAATAAAAGAGAATAAGTCCAAGAATGTTTACCCTCAGAATTTTTAAATTGGGGAAACGGTGTCCCGATCGATTTTCCTTGTCGGATTTGTGGTGATAAATATTTGAAGAAAATGTAGAAATTAATATCTTGAAATAAAACAAGAAAATACTTTGATGAAAAATATTTTTGGTGGATGATTTGGGCAAAAAGAAATTAATTTTCCAAGCCCAAATCACTCAATAAAATGGATTATGTATTTTTTTTGAAGATCAAATCAAGGTTAAAACTTGAGAAAAAGAAGAAGAAAAAAAAGGAAGCTAAAGAAATCTGCCTGTCAGAGAAAAAAGTTGAAAAGAAAACCTTTTAAAAAATAATTGCCGTCCTCTCCAAAAATGAAGGCCAAAATCCTATTTAATCTTGTCTTGGCCAAAAATGGTAAGGGACAAAAAACCTTTCATTTTTAGTTAATCAAAAATGTCATAAAATGGTGAAACAAGAAAAAAGTCAGACTGAAAACAGCGAAAAAAAACGGACAGGTGAAGACCAGGTCGCGCGGAGAGGGCAAGGGCGCGCGCGGCAGCAGCCTGCTGCGCGCGTGGTGCCCCCGCACCGCGCGCGGCAGGCAGCTGCCTCGCGTGCAGGGGCTGCGCGCGAGGCAGCCTGCCTTGCGCGCAGGGGGGGCGCGCGGCGCCCCCCCGCCTCGCGCGCAGGGGCGGCGCGCGAGGCCCCCCGCCTCGCGCGCAGGGGGCCTGCGCGCGAGGTGCCTGCCTTGCGCGCAGGCGCCCCTGCGCGCTGGGCGGCCTGCCGAGCAGGCAGCCCCGCGCTGCCGCAGGCGGCCTTCGCGACCCCTTTTTTTATTATTATTTTAAATTTTGACACAAAATTAATATATTTTTTTTACCCCATTTTAATTTTAATTTCCCAAAAAATATATATTTTTAATCATTTTCCGAAAAAACACATCTTTGACAAGGGAACGATTGGTTCTCACATTTCTTGCCGAAAATCGGTCTTCTATTTCATCATCGGGTAATTCTGATCTTGGACCGCCTCGGGACCCGGTGTCTACACATACATAGTTAATTCAAATGTTTTGTAGAAAGACACACTAACACCTGCTTAATCATAAAGAGTGGATAATGAGTACACATAGATACTTGAGAGTATTAGTATCGTATTATAAACACATAGATACTCGAAGGTATCAAAACATTCTTTTTATTTTTTTGTTTCAAATTGTCTTCACATAGAATCTTAAGAAAGATTCAAACAGAAGGATCACGAGGATCCAGTCGGGGGACCTGATCAGGGTCCAAAATCGTACACATAGCTGCAGCGGCACATAGCTCTATTAGGCATGCCTAACTACCAACTTTCTGACATTAGCAGGTTTTACGAAATCTTGTCAAATTAACATACATACTATTCATTTAAATAGGTATTCAAGGCTTTAATGAAAGAGTGCATGCAAAAGAAATCAATTCATTAAGCAAAAAGGAGAAAAAACCAAATTTGGAAGTCACGTGTGTCGTGCTCGCGACGACCGTCGCGCTCACGACAGAAGCCAAAATACACCTCCCTGCCTCGTCTCGCGATCGCGAGTGACCTCGTGCTCGCGAGAGGACGTAGGGGCTGCTCTCTGTCGTGCTCGCGAGGGTTGTCGCGCTCGCGACAGAAGAGAGCCTTGCACATATTCGGAGCTCGAGCACTCTGTCGCGCTCGCGACAGTTGTCGCGCACGCGAAAGAGAGCTCCTTCGAACTTCTTGGCGCAACACCTCTCGCACCGGCGTGAGGGCTGAAACCTCCGCGCTCTGTCGCGCTCGCGACATTGTCGCGATCGTGACAGATACGGGTTTTTCAGCTCTTACACCCAAAATCTGCAGAAATCTCACACTAAACACATTCAACTTCCAACACAAGCATCCCCATTTATCTTAATTAAATCAAGCCAAATGCTTGCCCAATTCCAAGAAATCCCAAAACAGCACATTTAACAACAATTGCAACTATTTACATGATTTCTTGCAAATCCTTCAACAATATTCATTCTCTAGCCTCACATATCATGCTAGTTTCAATTTAAGCTATATATATTCAATTCATAACTCCAATCGAAGATAAAAGTGCCAAAACCCAACTTAAATCACAAATACACATATGAAACAAATGTTCCCAAACCTTATCTCCTTTGCTCCTACTCGTGAGCTCTGCTCTCGCTAGCGATTTCTTTCCCTTTTGCCGGTCTAGGAGACTCCTCTGAACCACAAACCCACAACAACTATAATTAATTCTATAATAACCCACATAAACATATTCAAATACTTAAAACCTAGAGAAGAGGAAGAAGAAGAATCTAAGACATCAATAACCCCTACTCACCTTTGAGCTTCAAAATCACAATCTAAACAACTCTAATTACTCAAATAAAGAAGAGGGAGCAAGATTGTGCAAAGAAAAAGGAAGAACGAAGAAGAAGAAAAAGAAAAGAAAAGAGTGGCGTGAGGAAGGAGAAGAAGAACAGGAATCAAAAGGGAATGGCTGTCCTCTCTCTCTCTCTCTCTCTCTCACTAAACCCATTAAATGCTAACTTATCTTTTATGCCACATGTCACTCTCCCCATAAGACAATTGCCCCATAACACACCCTACTCCCATACACTACTATACACACTAAGTTATCTCTTGTTCACACCCTACTTCCATATACCCACTCATACACTAGCCTATCCTCTCTTCTCATACTAATACACATACAAACACATAAATTAAATAAATAACCCAAATTAACATATACATGCAACACATAAAAATACACACATACAGACACGGACAGGCTCAAACTACTGGGGTGATTTTGGGGTGTTACATAATTAAAATATAAAAACACACAACAAACATGCAAATAATATATTCAAAAACATATACATAAACATATAAAACAATAATCAAACAACTGACTCACTTTCCCACACTTAGAACCAACATTGTCCTCAATGTGTACGAATGACACACAAAAACAAGTAAAAGAAACAAATAAAATGAAATGAAAGAAAAATCCCCTATCATGGTGAAGGTGGAGGAGATGGAACCACAAAACCTGCTTGTAGCATGAAATAATCAAATTTATACTCCAACCTCCTTTGACGTCGCTCAATGGAAGAAAGTTGTTCTTGCATACCAGATAACATCATTGGGATGTTATGGCTAGATGAGCCAACCTTAGGAACAGCAGCCATATCTGCTGGAATATCGGGCATCACTTCATCTTCACTTGCCTCCTCATCACCACCTTCTTCTTCTTGTGCCTCAACTTGTGGCTCAGAAGTTCCAGCAATATCCCTCCAATATGATCAAGCACGCGGTGGAATTTCCTGAAAATTATTACCAACAACCTCTCCACGAACTAACACATTCTTATTAAAATAAAGGCAAGGAAAAATGCGATAATAAGCATCAAGATCCACATTTAAATTGCTTGCAATAATATGCCCATGTGTTAAAGGTGAATCATGCTTATGTACACATTGCAACAATTGACTAACAATCCAAAAAGGCCAACATACATCCTTACGTCTATGTACACACCACATCAAAAATAACTCATTATATGTAACTCTATTGAATTCAGACCTATTAAAAACTAGAGAAGCTAAAACCCTATGCAAAATCCAATATCTCAAATCTTTAATAAACATGGATTTAGCATCCCTAGCCCTATAAGGTGTTTGCAAATCAGTTAAAAAGGTCCAAAATTCATGTGGCTTAAAAGATTTAGGTGGATCAGTTAAACCAGTTTGAGAAAATCTAAACATCCTATTCATCATAAAATAGGTCAAAGTATAAGGTTTACCAGCCATCCTAAAATCTAACCAATTTTCATTATTATCATTCTTTTTCAATATGGTGTAAAATTCTAAAACTAAATCAGGACGAACGTCTTCATGCATAGATGCAAATTTCAACAATCCACAGACTCTTAACATGTCATTAACTACATCTAACATGCCAATTTGAATAAGCAAGGAATCAGGAAAATACTTACATTGCATTAAATGCCTACCAGGGATGGTTAAATACCTAGTGCCTTCATCTACCGAAAATATAGGAAACAAAGCACCATAATGAGCAGCAATATTCACCTCTTCAGCTTCCTGCTCAACCCTTGAAGATGATGGGTTTTTTGTTCTCACCATTGTTGAATGTGTTAACATTGAATGTAAACTATAGGGAAGGAAATCTGAAGACTGTGGGGGAATTTTAACAAATCCAAATACACGGAAGGAAAACTGAAAAGATAAAAGAAAAAGAAATAGAAACAGATAATAAACTACAAACGAAATGTGGCTTTGTTATGCAGGAAAAATACCGAAATCAAGTGTGTTAGTGAAAAGAAGAAATGAAAAAGAAAATAAAACAAAGAAAAATGAAAAGAAAGTTACAAACCTGAAAAGAGAATGAAAATCCCGTAATCCCTAAGACTATTGAAGAAAAGAAATAGAAATAGAATGCTAAAATGAAGAACAAGAAAAACGAGAGGAAAACAGGGTATGGAAGTTCGAAAGTTTTCTGTAGAAGAAGAAGAAAAAGAAATGAAAAATGGCTAATGAGGGTCTGTAACTCGTGATCGGCGCTGGGCAAAATAAAACTAACAGAGAAAAATGAAGAGTCAAGTGAAATAAGGTAGCCAAGGGAAAGAAAAATTTAAAACGTCACGACGTTAGGGTTTTGAAATTAAATTTCCCGCTTTTAATTCTTTTATCCTGTGTTTTAATGCTTAAATGGTAAAATTAAGTTAATGTAATTGAAATTAAATCATCTAAATCAGAAAAGAAAAGAAAACAAATCCAAATAATAGAAAAATAATAAGTAAAATAAGAAAATAAAAGAAAAGAAAAGAAAAAATTTAAAGCTTACCTGATGTAGCACATCACGCGTCACGAGTCGTGAGGATACGTCAAAACTCGTGACGCTCTTCACTTACCTAAGTGAAATCCATCTCCTCAGACCGTCACGTCGCGTGAAGTTGCATCACGAGACGCCCTGCTAAAATCGCTTGCTGTCGCGATCGCAATACTTGCCGCGATCGCGACAGAATACAACGTCTGCAAATTTTTTTTTATTTTATTAATTAATTTATTTATTTTTGTTACTTATTATTATTTTTTTTTTATTAACTAATCTTACTAAATTAGCTGTAATTTAAAAACAAATGTGTTAATAGCATTAAAATCTAAATTACAAAAAATAAAACTACCTAAACTAATTTAAAACAAGCCACAATAAATTTAAAAAGAAAATATAATGAAGTAACCTAAATAAAAGAACTAGATATATCATGGCTTAATGTGCTCCCTAGGATTCTCCTCAGTATTACTTGGAAGGCATCCTAGATTTCTAGAAGGTAAGGAATTAGCAAGTTGGCCTATTTGAACCTCAAGATTATGAATAGTAGCAGCATGATTTTTAGCAATTTGATCAAATTTTTCTTCAAGTTTCTTTTGACTTTCATCTTGAGAATGCATCTTACAATTAATTTCTTCAATGAACTTATCAATTTTAACCTCAAAGGCCCCAAACCTATCTTGTGGTTGTTGGTATCCTACACCTCTATTTATGTTGTTAACATTATTATTTCCCCATGAAAGGTTAGGATGGTTTCTCCAACCAGAATTATAGGTGTTAGAATAAGGATTTCCACGACCTTGGCTTTGAAGAAAATTAACTTGTTCTTCCTTATTAACCATGCCTAAATTGCAATTATCACTCTTATGTCCTTATTGACCACAAACATTGCATGCATTTAATGAATTACCACTCATACTTAGACTATTAACTCTATGATTCAATGCTTCAATTTGGGCTTGTAATGCAACCATAGAATCTACTAAATGTACCCCCCTAGCATTAGAATTATTATACTCCCTTACTCTTTCAGGAGGCCACATACAGTTGTTCATTGCCATCTCTTCCAATAGCTCATATGCTGCATCAATTGTTTTTCTCATCAAAGAACCTCCAGCAGCAGCATCAATAGTCCCTCTTGTGGTATGATTAACTCCATTATAGAATGTTTGCATCAACAGCTCTCTTGGCAAGTTATTGTGTGGACACATCCTTTGCAATTCCTTGAATCTTTCCCAAGCCTCATATAATGATTCATTATCATTTTGAACAAATGTAGTAATATCCTTTATGATTTTTGCAGTTTTGGCTAAGGGAAAGTATTTTTATAAAAATGCTTGGGCCAATTGGTCCCAAGTGGTTATAGATCCCCTTGTTAATGAATTCAACCAAGCCTTTGCTTTATCCTTCAAAGTGAATGGAAAAAGCCTAAGCTTGATTGCATCAGCCGAAACCCCATTGATCTTAAAGGTATCACATATTTCAAGAAAGTTGGCCAAATGAGCATTTGGATCCTCAATTGCCAATCCAAAGAATTGAATACTATTTTGAATCATTTGTGACAGTGAAGGCTTAATTTCAAATTGATTTGCATTTACCGTTGGTCTTACCACTCCTTGTTGAGCACCACTCAAAGCAGGTGTGGCAAATTCCATGAGTATTGGTGGATTTTCTTCAGCCATGACAATTGATCTCCTATTTTTGTTCTTCTTTCTATTTGACTTCTGGTTACTGGACAAGAATCTTTCAATTTCAGGATTTAAAGGCTCAAGCTCTTCTTGTGAACTTCTTATACTAGGCATGAACTTCTAAATCCTGTAAAACCAAAAACAAAACACAAAGTTAAATTAAACACACAAACAAATTAAAACAAAACAAAATATTGTAATCCAAAATCATAAATCAATTTTCATAATGGCAAACAACCGTTTCCCTGGCAACGGCGCCAAAAAACTTGTTGAGCATTTTTCTATATATGCTTATTGACCGCAAGTATATGGTGTACCGCAATAGTACTTAAGATGTCGATCCCACGAGGAACGTGCTTACACACTATTACTAATCAATTTTAATCTTGTTTACAATGGTAATAAATTTGATGGTTAAATTTGAACTACTTTATAACAATTAATTAAACCTAATTTATGTTTATCATAAGAAGATAAAGGAAATATGAATGAAGAACTATAAATAATGAATTTGATCCATCATTTTGATTAACATTTATTCATCTTTCATGCAAGCCAAGTTGAACTAAAGTTCTAATTTACTCTCTCGACATAAATTAAAATGCCTAAAATATGCAATTAAAATTCTAACTCACAACTTTCATTAATGAATTAGAGGTTTCTAATGACATATTTTAAGAATAATCACCAACCTATAGCAATTATCTCAATATACCGATTTCTCAAAATATACCTTGATAATGAAACTCTATTAGATGTCAGATAAAGCAAACTCTCGAATTACTTTAACTTGTAAAGATCATGCAAAATATACTAATAGAGAATCTACATTGAAAGACTATGAAAGTAGATGAAAATGGAAAGAATTATAACATGCAAATTCATTGAAATGATATTCATAGAAATAATGGAGAAGAATTAAAAATAAGAGAATAAGATAGAAGCCTTTCAACCCTTTTCTCAATCTCTTGAAATAAATTTTCTTCTCCTTGATCTTCTTCTTCAAATCATAAGAACTAAGTAAGAAAATAAAACTAAAGAAAATACAGAAAATTACATAACTAAAATTTCATATTATTCTATATTGTCTCATCTATATATCCTAAAATTACAGTTAAACTACATATTTATAGATGTTGATTTGAGAGTTGTGTCTCTTGAAAATGTCCCTTGAGAATAGTTGCAACTTTTGGTGAAAATAGGTGGCTTTTCAAGTGACTTTTGGCTAAAAACTGTCCAACGGTCGCCTCTGTCGCGCTCACAACAGTGTCGCGATGCGACAGAAAGCGCTCGCACCGGTGTCGCGATCGCGACAGAACGCGCTGGTGCATTTTCTTCTTTCTTCCTTTCTCTCTGTTTTCTCTTCCTTCTCTGGCCAGTCACGAGACGCTACTCCCCATCACTTGGCATGACTGGCTGTGTGTAGCGTGACTGGCGCTCACGTCTCGCCTCCTCTCCCCTTTCTCTTCTCTTTCTTTTCTTTCCTGGCCTCTCGTCACGTCGCGTGACTCTTCTCTCACAGTCCTTTTCTTCTTTTCCTCCTTCTTCTTCATTTTTCTTCTCCAATCACAGCTCGTCACCTATGCTCACGTCGCGTGACTCTTCGTGTGAGATGTGACATTTCTCCTCTCTCGTGATCCTCTCCTTCCATATACTTCTTCTCTTCATTTTTCACCTAAAAACACCAATAAACATAATAAACACTCAACTAAAACAAATAAGCATAAACTAACATATGACATTAAATTTTACACACAATTACATGATTAATTACATAAACTCATACAAAATAAATACTAAATTATACCTCAATTAACCTCCTATCATTGGACTTTAAAAACTCCTCGTTTTCTCCCCTTCTGCCTACGAAAGGTAAAAAAGATCCGTTTCTCGTGGAGCATGGGACTAAAGCCTCTGAATCCAAATCATTTATACAGGCTCGAATGCCGATTTTATCATAGGGTAATCTCTGATCTGGACCGCTCCGGGACACGGTGCTTACAATTGCCCCCAGTTGTGGGAAAACTAGTGAACGAGCGCCTAGATGAGCCAAAATTCAGAGAAAGGACAGAAAGGAAGAAAGCGTACCTGTGGCGGTTCTTACCTTCCGTGCCTTTTATCGGGTAGACCTCGTCTCAGTCTGTTCGGCAGGTGAAGATATCCTTATCGGTCTCGTCTCGACCTGTAGGTGTTGGTGAGATGTAGCATTCTCTAACCACGACCTCGATATGAAGAGCAGTGTTTCTTTAACCACAACTTCGATTGTTTCTGCTGGCCTCGTTTCGGCTCGCATAGTGTTGAGGAGATGTAGCACTCTTTGACTACGAACTCGGTGTGAAGAGCAGTGTTTCTCTAACCGCAGCTTCTACTTCTGCTGGCCTCGTCTCGGCTCGCGCAGTGTTGAGGAGATGTAGCACTTTCTGACTACAAACTCGGTGTGAAGAGCAGTGTTTCTCTAACCGCAGCTTTTGCTTCTGCTGGCCTCGTCTCGGCTCGCCCAGTGTTGAGGAGATGTAGCACTTTCTGACTACAAACTCGGTGTGAAGAGCAGTGTTTCTCTAACCGCAGCTTCTGCTTCTGCTGGCCTCGTCTCGGCTCGCGCAGTGTTGAGGAGATGTATCACTTTCTGACTACAAACTCGATGTGAAGAGTAGTGTTTCTCTAACCGCAGCTTCTGCTTCTACTAACCTCCATTCGGCTGCAAGGTGTGTAGTACTCTCTGACCGTAATCTTGATTTTGTGGAGGAGGAGGCCTCGCTAGGTTCCCTTTCCAAGAAGACATGAATCTTAGGCGCTCATGTTCGGACTTTTGATCGATGCTTGTGTCCGGATCAATGTTTCTCTATACCTGTGCGGTGACCTTCCTGCTGGATGGAGTTATGAGAATAGCTGTTGCCGTGTTATAGGCAGGCTGTCTTTTGGTTGTGACTAGTGATGCTGTAGGTGTGCTAACCTCTTATGGGTAGTGCCGCCATCGTGCTAACCGCTGTGAATTTTGGAGCTGTGCCTCTTTGGACGTTAGGACTGGTGTCGTAACTCGGCTTTTGTTGGTGTTCCCCTCTGATTTCTCCTGCAATATTGTATGCGTAGGGATATACAAGGAATCTTGTGTGTATGATATGGAATGCAAATGCTTGCAAAAAAATATATAGATCATGCTCTAGGTGGTCCGAGGTTTGCTGAGGTTATAGCTTGCCTGCTCTACCATGCCCCCGGAATCCTGAGGATTGTTGACAAGTTTTCTGAAAGAGACGTCTAATGTACATCCTTTGCTCCCCTGGTCAATAATCATTTACCCGGGATTCTGATTCATGTTCTGTGTTGTGTGTCATCTGATAGAAAGAGGCTCGTCTGAAATAATGCCGCCTTATCGCTCCAGGCATTAAACGTCATTGTTTTAAAGCGAGTGCGTCCCTTGTGGATTTTCACACTAGCTTTTCTTAGCGGGAGGTGCGTCCTTTTGGATTTTCACACAACCCTTTGCCTTACTTTTGCCTGAAGTAAACCCTACTTACTCCAGCGGCTTTTTTTTTTTTAGCTGCAAGAGAAACTGAGGATGCTGTCTGAGCCACCTCCTCGGGTCATCCCACAGTACTCGCCGAGCCATTTCCTTCCGCGTCGACGGCTGTATGAGTGTGCCACCGCTGGTGAAGGCATTACCAGATTTGGTGAACTGTCAGATGATGATATCAGTTTCACGTCTGCTTGGCTCCCACTGTCTCATGTGGTCATTGATGGGCCATCGGGGTGTGTTCCCCTCTGTGGGCTCCGTCAAGCCACTTTCTGCATCATTTCTAGATGTGCACGTCAGCTTGGATTGACCCAGGATGTGGTGAGGGTTCCCTTATCTTTTCGGGGAGGAGCTCTTTCGGCTGCCTTCACCTCTAGGTATCATGAGCTGTGGAGCAAACTACCAGTGAAGACTGTTATTCCGAGGTTCGGTGATCATTCTGTGGCTTCAGCCAGCGAGTACAAGAAATGGGTCCTTAGTCCAACATCTGATAATAGGACACGAGGGCTCAAGCATCTGGTTGGCGAGAGCAGTGGCAAGACATAGCTTAGCTTACATATGTATTTCTTTTAGTGTTACATTTCTTTTTAATGCAGAACTAGAAAATGACGAAAATGAAAAGAATAATATTTGTTTTATTTCACGAAATTGTGTACATTTCCATGTAATTGCAGCATACATGATCAGTTTTGACATTAACTCGGCCGTGTACGCCCTATTAAATACATGAAACCAAATTTTAACAGCATCAACTCCTGTTACCAATCGGCCCTCTCGGGTTTTCACGATTGGACATTTTCTCTCGTGCCTCTTATTTTTGCACAGAATGCCTTTTTTCAGTTTTCACCCTGTCGAGGCACCCAATTTTAGCACGGCTGCCTTTTTTTGGTTTTCAACCTGCAGGGCATTTTATTCTCTTCTTTTTATTTTGGTCTTTAGCCATGGAACCTTTTGAGTCTATCGACATTGATCGGTTCTTTGAATTCATTTCCATCGCTATCCGACAAGATTGCAGCTCCTTTGGACAACAGCTTTTTAAGGATATACGGCCCCTCCCAGGTTGGTCTAAATTTTCCTCTAATATCCGGTATACCTGTTCTCATCTGCTTGAACACTAAGTCCCCTTCCTTCAGTGGATGCTTTCTCACCTTCTTCCCGAATGTCCTGGCCAACTTCTTCTGGTAGATCTGATTGTGATAATAAGCCTTCAGCCTACTCTCATCCAATAAGTTTAAGTGTTGTAGCCTCTGTCGTGCCCATTCAGCCTCTGGAATTTGGGCTTCCATAATCACCCTCAACGATCGGAGCTCTATCTCAACTGGCAATACTACCTCCGTCCCGTATACCAAAGAATATGGCATAGCACCCGTAGATGTCCTTACCGTTGTCCTGTATCCCCACAGTGCGAAGGGTAGCTTCTCTACCCAGTCTTTGTAAGTTTGGACCATCTTGGATATGATCCTCTTCACATTTTTATTGGCGGCCTCTACTGCCCCGTTAGCTTGTGGTCTGTAGGGAGAGGATCTATGGTGCTTGATACCATATTTCTCAAGGAGCTTCCTGGTTTCCCCCATGAACTGCACCCCGTTGTCAGACACTATGTGGTGAGGGAGGCCATATCTACAGATCAGATTTCTCACTATGAACTTGGCCATATCCCTTGCGTCAATCTTTTTGAAGGATTCTGCCTCGACCCATTTGGTAAAATAGTCAATTGCGACTATGATGTATCTGTGTCCGTTAGATGTCGTAGGGGGAATCTCTCCAATGATATCTATCCCCCAAGCAGCGAAAGGCCAAGGCGATGTCAGGTTGTGTAGCTCTGATACTGGCAGATGTCTCAAATCTGCGTACTGTTGGCAAAACTGGCATTGCTTGACATACTTTGAGCAGTCATTGTCCGTCGTAAGCCAATAGAAGCCTTGCCTCATGATCTTCTTTGCCAGAGTTAAACCGTTCATGTGAGCCCCACAGATGCCTGCATGGGTCTCCTCCATTACCTTGCGGGCTTCTTTTCCATTTAAGCACATGAGCTGAATCCCGTCTGCCTGTCTTTTGTACAACACTCCTTCCAAGGATATGAACTGAGTAGATAGCTTCTGGATCATTCTCTGGTCTTTCTCGGTAGCTTCCTCTGGAAACCTAGTGTTTTCCAAATAATTTATAATGTCAAAGTACCATGGTTTTCCATTCGCCACTTCAACTTCCATTATTGGCTTGATCTCAAAGCTGGGCTTCTCAGAACTCGAAATCAGCACTAGTTTCATAGCTATCCCTTCAGGATTATCCCACATCGACACTAGGGTTGCCAACGCATTAGCTAGACATTTCTCATCTCTTGGCACGAAGTGGAAAGTGCAGGTTTCAAACTGCCCACATATCTCTTTCAAATATTCAACATAGGGTACCAGCCGCTCTTCTTTTATAGCCCACTCACCTCGGATCTGGTTAGTCACCAAGGATGAGTCACCAAAGACTTATATGTTCTTTGCCCCCAAAGCAGCTAAAGCTTCTAACCCGAAAGTGCGTGCTTCATATTCGGCTTCAATGTTGGTTGCTTTGTACCTCAACTTCTTGGCTAGAGGGAGTTTCTCATTATTTGGGGTTGTCAAAATAATTTCAACTCCGGCCCCCTTATTATTCACTGCCCCGTCGAAGTGTAACTGCCATCCTTGGACCGAAATCGCGACTATGCTCTCATCAGGAAAGGTGAACTCGGGGGTGTCCCCTTGAATAGGATGCTCAGCTAGAAATTCGGCTACGGCTCACCCTTTAATAGTTTTGCGAGGGATGTATTCAACATCAAACTCCTGTAGCAAAAGCAGCCACCTCCCCATCTTACCAAGCAAAGACGGCGCTTCTTGTAAATATCTCAACGGATTCTGCTTGGCCACTGCGTGAACTTTGTAGGAATGGAAATAATGCCTCAGCTTCTTTGATGCCCAAATCACTGCGAGGCAGATCTTCTCTACCTCAGCATATTTTATCTCATAAGCCAGGAACTTCTTGCTAAGGTAATAAACTACGAATTCTACTCCAAATTCATCCTCTTGAGCCATCATGGCACCCACAAAACTGCCTTCCACTGCCAGATATAGGATAAGCGGTTTGACTGGTTGCGGCAGCCTTAACACTGGCAGATTCAACAGATATTCCCTGATGCTGTCAAAGGCTTTCTGGCAGTCTTCGTTCCAGACCACAGGCTAATTCTTTCTGAGCAGCTTAAAAATGGGCTCGCATATCGAAGTGAGCTTGGCAATGAATCGGCTGACGTACTGCAGCTTGCCCAGGAAGCTCCTTATATCCCTCTCCTTTTGCGGCACGGGCATCTCTCTGATGGCCTTTACCTTGTCCGGGTAAATTTCTATTGCCCTCTAGCTGACGACATGTCCCAACAGTTTCCCTGAAGTTACTCCGAAGATACACTTCTTGGGGTTAAGTCGCAGACTGTACTTATCAATCTTGGTGAAGAACGTCTCTAGAGCTTCAAAATGGCCCTCTCGGGTGGCTGACTTGACCATCATGTCATCGATATACACCTCCACCTCCTTGTGGATCAGGTCGCTTAGGATCTTGGTCGCCATCCTCTGGTATGTGGCCCCTGCATTTTTCAGGCCAAAAGGCATAACTCGGCAGGCATAGGTCCCCCACTCTGTGATGAAAGCGGTCTTAACCCGGTCAGCTATCTTGTTTAGGATCTGGTTGTAGCCCACATAACCATCCCCAAAGCTGTACATCGCGCAGTTAGCAACACTGTCTATCAACACATCAATGTGGGGTAGTGGAAAATAATCTTTAGGGCAGGCCTTGTTCAGATCTCAATAATCCACACATACCCTGACCTTCCCATTTTTCTTTGCTACAGGGACTACGTTTGCCAACCATGTAGGATACTGCACTTCAACAAGGAACTTGGCCTCAATCTGCTGCCGAATCTCCTCCTTGACCTTGTCTGCCCATTCCGGCCTGAGCCTTCTCAACTTCTGTTTTACAGGCTTATAGTCTGGATAAGTCGGGATAGCATGTTCTGCTACGTTCCGATCGATCCCTGGCATGTCTTCATAGGTCCAGGCAAAGACTTTTTTAGATTTTCTTATTATTCTCTCAATTTTTTCTCTCTCATCAGGAGTTATATTTGATGCTATTAGAATTTCCTTCGGATTTTTTGAGGTTCCAAGATTAAAAGGCATTGTATCAGTGGAATTAATATCAAAAATTGACGGAATATGATCATGTTCATGCATGTTGAAATTATTGAAAACATCGCACAAGTAAGAGAAATCATTTGCCTTATTAATAATATTATAATTGTCATTTACATCATAAAAAAGTTATGGAATAAAAAGGCAATCTAAGCTAGAGTCTTCTTCTACCTCCCTAAAGGTTGATGCTGCTGCAGCTTGCTCATCGGCTTCTTGATTCAGCAGAGGCCCTTCAGGTATGTCTGAGGAAATCTTTAGATCCCCAATTTTCAATTTTGTTCGTGCCATCTTTTCTTTCCCCTTCTGCCTAGCAATCAACATCCGTTCTGTGACTACCTCTTCGGGCTCACCTCTGTCCCAAGCAATGCACTGAGTCATGACCTCTTCATCTCAGAAGCTCTCAGCGGTCTTGATAACTCCGACATCCCAGTCAAATACATCGTTGAAGATCTCAAATCCGGGGACAATCCTCCCATTCACCCACTACGGCTCGTTTTCACCCGTATAAGCACATGCTGAGGAAGCTGGTATGAAACTTTCCGAGATATGAGGGATCTTATCTGCCGTCTTCTTCTTGCCAAAACCGCCTCTGTACCCCAGACCCTTTCAACTCTTCTGACCTTAAGTGGCGATCGCAGTCTGCAGCCCATGAGAGTTTCTACCCAAACCAACCCCGGGGAGATAGTGCATCTTTTTCATCATGTTAACCACTGCTGGGTTATCCACTGGTCCGTGTTCTTCTCCTATCATTGACACATAGAAGCCACTAAATGGCTGATTAGCAATTTCAAGAGCCAACAACCCGATTCCCCCTGGCTGCCTTAATAGTTACCACCTCCCCTTCGTGTGGGAACTTTATCATATTATGCAGTGTGGATGGTACCCCTCCTAGTCTGTGAAACCAAGGCCTCCCGAGCAGGGCTGAGAAATTAGTTGGAATGGGCAGAACCACAAACTCTACTTCTACATCAATGGGTCCCGTTTTGACTAGCGTCTTGAATGTTCCCGAGGCTTGTCTTCTTGAATTATCATATGCTGTAATCGTCAAATCTGATTCACTGAGCATATCCTCACTCAATCCAAAAGCCTGAAGAGCTATTAGAGGGCAAACATTGATAGAAGATCCATCATTTACCATAATGCAAGCGGTGTGCTTGCCATTAATCTACACTTTGATATACAGGGGTCGGTTATGATCGCGGCCTTCGACTGGCAGGTCGGCATCGAAAAAAACCAATCTCTCCCCCGATCCTCCTTTAACTAGACCTAAAAGCTCTGATGGGGAAATTGTGGTGGCAACAGTGGACTCAGTCAAGGCCTCTACCACTTTCAGCCTGTGAGAAGGGGACTATCTTAAGAGATCCAAGATGGATATCTGAGCCGCGGTCTTTTTCAACTGCTTAACAATCTGGTTCTCCTCCAGCTCCTTTTCCGTCGATGGCTGTGCTGGTTCTAGTACCCTTGTAATCTCAAGGACCACTCTCCCACTTCTTATCACAGCCCCTACCTCTTCTTCCTCCTCATCAGATCTCCACAAATCTAAGTTCGTCTCTCCTTCCACTTTAGCCTCTTCACCGCTCTCACTGCTCGACCAACAATCAATGGTCGCTACAATTGCTCTTCCTTCTCTATCCTTAGAACAAACAATAGCAATACTCTTACTCCTATATAAGTCCTGTAGTACGTACCACGATGGCAAGCTGGATCCGATCATAAAACTGGTGGCGGCACGGCATTGTAACCAGGCTTCTTCTTGGATTCCCTCTTCCTAGGGTCGAAAATTTGCTTGTCATCAATCAGATCTTGAATAGAGTGTCTCAGCACCTTACAATTATCTGTTAGATGGCCTGTGTGCCGATAAAATGCACAGTATTCATTATCCTTGTGACCTGGCTTCCCTTGCGTTTTAGCTGACCTATGAGCCAAAGGTTGCAACTTTCCTTCCTTCATCAAGTACCTCAAAACCCAAGATAAGGGTTTCCCCAGGTTCAAAAGTTTCCTCGCAAGCTGGATGTCAGTAGTGGACACCTCAATAGATCTTTTGGTGCTGCTATCGGGACCAGTTGGCCTACTGGTTCCCTGACCGGTGTTAGCCCTTTTTCGCAAAACTATCATTGCTAGCTTTTCGGGCTAAGAATTCTCCCTCGCCTCAATAGCTATGTCTTTTAGAGACTCCCAATCCTTCAGCCCTTTCATCTTCAGATCATCCTTCAAATACGGGCTTGCATTCTTGATAAACAGGCGGATCTGGTCTTGGGTGTCTGGCTTTCTTCACATTTCCATTACCCTATTCCGCCAGCAGGCGATATAGTCGTGAAAAGATTCCCCGGCCTTTTGCTGGAGCAATTCAAGGTCCTTAAGAGTCACCTCCATCCTGGTGTTGCAATCTTACTGCCTCAAGAACTCTTCCGTGAGTAGATCCCAATCTTCCTTAGTTCGACGATGGAGGCTATGATACCAGTCAATGGCAGGGCCAGTCAGACTCAAACAAAAGTACTCCACCTTCTGCCTCTTAGACAAAGTGGTCCCTTTCATGATCAGAGAGTACTGCTTCACATGGGTAGTCGAGTCAGAGGTAACGTCAAATTTTGGCACATCAGGCATCTTAAAATTGTAAGGAATCGAGTCTTCTCCCTCGTTTTCTTTGTCCTTCGAGTTCATCCCCTGACCTCTACTCAGCATACGGACCATGGCTTCAAACCTCTCTTCCATCTTCTTCAGAATAAACTCATCAGTTTGGGATGCCTTCCCTCTCTCAGATACAATACTCATTTTGTCGTCTTCATCATCCCTGTCATCATCTATCCTCAACACTGGTCTTCTCCTCTGACCTCCCGAAGCTACTGCCCTCAGCTCTATTGGTGGCAACCGAATAGGCTCTTCTTATCTTTCAGCTCTTTCCTCTTCTTGCTCATTTTGTCTCATGGGAGGAGGAGGTGGTGGTGGATTCTGCGGAGCATTCTGTTGTGCCAAAGCAGTTAGCATGTTCATCATTCTGCCCTCAAACTCTTCAAACCGTCGGCGCACTTCTTCTGTAATCATGGCCTTGGTGGCATCATTTCCCCTAGGTGAGTTTGCCATCTCAGATACGGTATAGCTGACTTCTGGTAAGATCCCTGGAAGGCCTTCTCTATCTAGCAGTTCAGATGCAGGAACTCGGATCAACCGTCCGGTAGGCGCTCTAGTCCACCTAGGCAGATCTATGATGGCTGCAGGGACAAGGCGTTAGATGTGATGCATGGAATGCAGATGCAATGCATGATCGTGATATGCAACACCCATAAAACACAAGCAAGCAGGTAGGTCCTTCCGCCCTTATTTCTCCCACACACGTGGTTGTGCGGTCTCTTTCCTAGGCGGGATTAGCCCAAGGGTCAGTGGGGGAACCAATGGACGCGCATGGTGCACAGCGAAAAATCGGCAGCATGACACTCCTATGCTAACGAACAAGCGAATGGATAATGATCATCATGTATTTAGACATTCCAAAAATTTTGTCATGGCCCCACCAGGGCATGAAAGCCTTTGGCTAGGTTACCAAGCAAGACATCTGGACTCACCCAATACATAAGGATCCATATAGCAAGCATGGAATTACGGTTCATATCACCTATGGAAAGTAGCTACCGCCATTACATGAGCTTTAGACCAGGGAGATGTTACTTTAGGGCTACCCAAGCATGATCCCTGCCGACGGGTCTAGCTCATCACGAGCATAACGACCGATCGGGTCATCATTTGATATACCATTAGGTACGAAGCTTGGGCTGGTGATTATCCTTAATACTTCCCCACATTGAGTGAACGTAAGGTTGTGCTTCGGGAATGCACCGAGGTTAAGAAGGGACCAATCTAGCATATTCTAAGGCTCTAATGGGATGTAAATGCAAATTTGAAAGAAAGCGAATTTATGAATTAAACTTTAATCATAAATATTAAGCGAGGTATTTTCAAATCGAAGTCTCAAACCATATGTCCCCAGTGGAGTCGCCTCTGTGACGCGCGCCGGGCCCCGGGGCATTTGTGGGTCGGTTGACAGCTTGCAATGAATTGCAAGTGCGTCTATTTTGGGCAACAAGGAGGTTTCATGGAGCCGCCACCCAATAGAACATTGGGAAAGTTTCTCTCGCCTCGGAGAGCCTAAGACAGCACTTAGTATCCATTTTGGGCCAACCAAAGGGGTCTTGGAGGGTAAACCTCTCGCCCTAAGGAGCCTAGGATTAACGCCAAAGTCTCGTGACACAAGAGGTGTCTTGGAGGTCATAGTTCCAATGAGTGATCGGATAGACCTCTCGCCTCTTTGAGCCCAAAGACCAGAGCTGGGTTCGGGACTTCTCATCTATTTCTACCTTGATTATTTTACGATCAAATTTTAAATTTCATTAATTCGCTCTCTCTCCACATGATGCAATTGAATCAAAGCGCATTTAGTCATATTTGGAAAGCGGTAAATGAACGAGTAAGTAATGAAAGCGATAAATTAAAATAACACAAGGAGTGGAATACAACTCCCTTTTATAAATATGCGATACATACACAAATTGGGGCATTGCTTATTTTGAGGACTTTGGTCCTCGCATGCATCATTATTAAAATGGATATTTCTATTGTGAGGATATTATTGGATAAAAATAGGACATTGGATCCTTGATTTTATGAAGAATTCAGTTTATTAAATATAAAATGTGTGGCCGATTTTTACATTAGCAAGAAATACAACAATTTTGTCATATACATGAGAAACAATAAATAAATACATGAAATACAAAAGAGAGGAAGATAGGGAACTAAACCAGAAAAACTTTCCATATACGGGAGAACTCCCTCAGGCTCCAGCCAGTCAAAGAAATAAGGACATACTCTCACAAAACAAGCCAAAAGGATGTTAAAATATAGAAGAAAAGCTATAAATAAACATAAGAATTTGAGTGAACAAAAAAGGAAAAGAAAAAGATTTGAAAATGTGGGACAAAACACAACGACAGGCTATACTGAGTGACCGGCAGGCATCGGTCAAGGTGACCAATACAGCCTATCGCTCATTCGAAGGGTGCCGTCTGTGGGGATGACCGATGGGTTATGCTTAAAGGTGATCGACGGGCGTCGGTCAAAGTAGATGACCCGTCGGTCACCACTGTCCCAGAAAAATCAGAAACTTTTCAAAAGATAAAAACACAAATTTTACACAGACCTAAGAAGAATAGAAGCAAGAAATACAAAAAGGGGACAAGAGCAAAGATAATATCGAAAATGAAGGTAAAAAAAGGGACAGAAAAGGGTCTAGAATATTTACGCTTAGAACAACCTCTTGGTTGGATTCCTTGTTATTGTCTGGCTTCCCGCACGCTCCACGAGAAGGTCCGAACAAAAAGATCAAATGTAGAAGATAGAATGTGTCTTCAACAGTTCGACGAAAATTGAGTTTTGGAAATCAAAAACCCGTGAAAAAAATCAACTAAATCCTCTTTCTTTTGAAGATTTGATTCTTGAATTAGTTAGATCTTTTTAGAAATGTGTTTGTTGGAAGAGAGAGAAAACGCGTGTGAATTTTGGCAGAGTTTCCCCTATTTTTGCAAATTTTCCAACCCCCTTTTATGAGAAAATTCAAAGCTTTTATAGGCCAGGGGTGACCGACGGGCGTCCGTGGTTCACCGTCGGGCGTCGAAAGAATCCTTCTGACACAAGGATTCATCCGACGGTCCTGCCACTTGACCGACGGGTTGGCCCCTGACCGACGGGCTGGCCGTCCGTCGAGGAAAACATACTTTTTGGACTTTAAAAACTCCCCGTTTTCTCCCCTTCTGCCTACGAAAGGTAAAAAGACCCATTTCTCGCGGAGCATGGGACTAAAGCCTCTGAATCCAAATCGTTTATACAGGCTCGGATGCCGATTTGATTATAGGGTAATCTCTGATCCGGACCGCTCCGGGACACGGTGCTTACAAATACATAGAATTGGCAAACATTCACTAACCTCGAATTCTTGAACTCTAATCACAGGGCCTTGCTTCCACTTGCAACTTCCTTGCCTTTAGGCTTTCTAAGAGGGATTTCTGAGTAAAACACCCATCAAAACAAGCTTTCAAAGTTCTAACCTCAAGGTACCAATATTACCGAATTAAGAGAAAAAATAAAAAGGATGAAGAAGAATAATTACTACTACTTACCCCAAATCAACTTTAGACTACCCAACACTCACCAAAAATTGCAACCAAATGAGGAAATTAAGAGAAAGCAAGGAGGAAAGAAAGAAAAGGGCAAAAGCAACGTGAAGAAGAAGAAGAAAACGGGGGAGAGGGATAAGAAGAACAGCTATCCCCCACTCTCAACCACCACAATTAATTCCCCCTACTTGCCACATAGCAGCTTCCTATAGGTAGGCTCTATTATCATACCCCCAATTACCATCCTCTAACACACACCTAAGATCAACCTTACTAAAACATACGCTACTCCCATACATACACTCATACCTAAATAAAACCCCAAATAATGAATAATAGCAAATTAACTTAACAAACCACACATACTCAGAATTACATTCACACAATATACACACATACGGGATCAATCTACTAGGGTGGGTACGGGGTGTTACATGTAACATATTGATTGTAAGAAGTATTATTTATTTTAGTTGTTTAATATGAATATGCATAATGTGCACATATAGGTTTAATTGCTTGCTTATAATGAATTGCTTGGAAATGAATGGTTCGATATATATATATAATGGTAGATGGGAAAATTTTATTTTGGTGTTTCTTGAGAAGTTTTGGGGTAGATATGCGATTTTAGAAGTGTAAAAAGAGTTTTTCTATATAGGAGGATAGGTAATATTATGTGGAGATTTTGCCAAAATTTAAGCAACATACATATTAACAAACTTTGGGGTAATTTTAATATAATACAAACTTTGTTATTTGTATATTTATGGAGCACAGGATATTTTGTCACATTCTTATCCGATTCTCTCGATGGATCGGGTGTGGGTTGTTATAAAAAGAATTGAACAAGTAAAACTACGTGGTTTTGATTTTTAATTTTTGGGATATGTAGGAAGCTTGAAATACATATTACAAGTTCGAACCAAATCACATTGAACTAACAAGTACCCAAACATTAAAGGTAATATAATGAATGCAACCCAACATATGGCTATGCCTGTTCATGCTAGTATTTTGAGATATGATCAACTTATAAACATAAACAAGTATGAATGCATAAACGGTATAAATGTATAGTTATGTGTAATAGTAAGTGTGCATAAAATATTATCAGTGCAAGTTGGACAATATTAAATGAAATTTAGTATTAGTATCGGAACTATGATCTTGAATAATAATAGAAGAGCAGTGTATGAATTAACATAAATAAATCAATAGTTATGAATTTTCAATAAATCAATTATTTGTTTATTTACCTATATTTGGTAGCACTCCTATCTCCCTCCTATATATATATATATATATAGAGGTTGTTTAGGTGTATATATATATATACATACCCTTTGATCCTGCAGCGTCCTTGGTATCAAAGCCTAGGAGGTGGTGTTTTTATAAGGTTGATTGTTTATAATTTAGTAAATTTAATTTATTTTGAAAGATTAAAATATTATCTAGGTAAGGTTAGATGCGAGGCAGTAAGTCCCGTTTGAGCCATTGATAGGTATTTAGGGCAGTAAGGTTCCAGGGTATAGTTATCCAGGTAAGGAAATACATTTTTCAAAAATTAATTAAATTTTCAAAATTATGAATAATTTATTTTGTAGATCCACTTCTCTTTCAACTTCTCTTGCTTCAGATTCCACGGAATCAAATTTCAAACATCCAACCAATAGTGAAGAAATCACTATTGAGGATTTTAAAAAATCTTTAAATAACTAGGAAATTCAAAAAAATAAAAAAAAAAGATCAAGTTTATGAAACTGGTCTGTTTCAAAACCTTTTTAAAACTGATTATGTCATCAAAACGGAAGAAAGGGATGTTAAAATATCAAAACCTTTTGAAACCATCCAACTTCTTTCTCAAAAAACTTTACAAAAACACCAAGACAGGAAATACAACAATATTCATTTAGGTCTTGTCCAGGTGGGAATTAAATCTTTAACCAACGATGGCTTAAACACTCAATACTTTGTGTTTTGAGGGATGCTAGATGGTTAAATTTCCAGGATTCTATGATAGCGTCTGTAGAGTCAAGCCTTTGTCGAGGACCAATCTCTTTTGAATGCTATCCTGACATCTCATTATCTTTAAAAGATAAAAACATTTTAAAATCTTTGATTTTACAAATCAAAACTCATAATTACAAAATGCTGGAAGGTTCAATTCAAGTGGCAATCATGTTTAAAGTGCATTACAAAGCAATGGTTTCTGCTTTTACTGCAACTAAAAATATTGATTTCAAAAAGGGTGAAACCCTCTTTTTACAATCAGATCTATCTAAATCTAACACTGTAATTCCAAAATCTATCCTTTGGAGAGATATCGTTCTTCCCAAAGAATGGATCTTGGAAGGTATTTCGAGACCATAGTCTCCTGAACAGGCAAAACCGAATACGCATTTGAGGAAAATTACCCAGTACAATGACGAAAAGGTAAAAATAAGCTTCAGTAGAGCTTCCAGTCATCGATACTCTGATGCTGGTTCTTCCACAAGTACTTTGGATTCGGGAAAAATCTCAAAATTGCCTTCAGTTATTCATCAACCTGATAGGACGGAGAGTTTTCAAAACCCAAGGTTTTCTTGTTCAAGCATTCCCAGTGCTTCTTTTCAAAACGTGGATTATTCTTCAAATATACCTCACCAGCTCTATACTAGACCACAGGGAGGTGATGAAGAACAACAAAATAATTCACCTCCAACTTCACCATCTTTTTCTGCGATAACCGAAAATGTTATCAATGAACTAAATGTTTTAGAAAAAGAATTTGAAGTTGAAAAAACTTTCTTGCATTAGGATTTCTATTCTTCAAAAAATTCAGAAAAAAAGAAATTGGTTTTTCAAAAATTTTCTGGATAAAAGAAAAGAAATTCAAAATGAGTTTTATGACTTTGTCATGCAAAACAAAGCTCATGTTTTATTGTTTGATTGGTTTGAAATTTATGCATCTCAAAATGAAATTTCATATCCATTCACATCAAACACCAAATCTGTTAACCCTGTCACTGTTAGAAAGAAAAAAATAATAGAATGGGAAATGGTAAATGGAACGAAAACCCAATTTGAACATCCACCTTTAAGACAGATTAAAATTAAACATCTAGAAACCACAGTAGATGCGGCACCTTACAAAAACCCAAGTAATGATACAAACAAGGATATTAAAAATATTCTTTAAATAAATAACTTTACAAACACTCATCTTAGTACGATTGCCAAGCAGTTAATTAGGATAGAGGAAACCAAAAAAACCACTTTTGTTTCCCAGGTTGAATCAACAGAGTCAAAACTGAAAAACCCCGTTGTGACGCACGCCGGATCCCCGCGGCCGCCCATGGGACTGCCCGCTTGAGGGAGATCGGGGCATTTGTGGGTCCGTTGACAGCTTGCAATAAATCGCAAGTGCGTCTATGTTGGGCAACAAGGAGGTTTCATGGAGTCGCCACACAATAGAACATTGGGAAAGTTTCCCTCGCCTCGGAGAGCCTAAGACTGCGCTTAGTATCCATTTTGGGCCAGCCAGAGGGGTCTTGGAAGGTAAACCTCTCGCCCTAAGGAGCCTAGGATTAACGCTAAAGTCTCGTGACACAAGAGGTGTCTTGGAGGGTAGACCTCTAGCCTCTTTGAGCCCAAAGACCAGAGCTGGGTTCGGGATTTCTCATTTATTTCTACCTCGGTTATTTCATGATCAAATTTTAATTACCATTAATTCGCTCTCTCTCCACACGATGCAATTAATCGAAGGCGCATTTATTCATATTTGGAAAGCCGTAAATGGGCAAGTAAATAGCAAAAACAATAAATTACAATAATACAAGGAGCGGAATACAACTCCCTTTTGTAAATGTGTGATACATACACGAATCGGGGCATTGCTTATCTTGAGGACTTTGGTCCTCGCATGCATCATTATTAAAATTTGATGTTTTTTATTATGATTATTTTTATTGGATAAAATAGGACATTGGGTCCTTATCTTTGTAAAAACCTCATTTTATTGAATATAAAACATTGATCCATTTTTATACTTAACGAGATACAAAAAGGGTATATCCATGTACATGGAAGCAATTAATGAAATGAACGAATAAAGGAAATGACCAAGAAGGTTAGAAAACTAAACCGGACGAAATCCTCCGAATATGGTAGATAATCTCTCGAGCTCAGGATGGTCCAAGAAAATCAATATACACTCACAGAAAGTTAAATGATGTCAATATATATAAACTCAACATAAATAAAGCCAAAAGAACTTGAAAGATATGGAAAAGATTTGAAAACTAGAGAACATGACCCAGCGACGGCCTTTCTTAGGTTGACCGACATGTCCGTCGCTCACTCAAGAGGAAGAGCGTCTGTGAGTGGGGTGACCGACGGGCGTCGGTGATGGAGATGACCCGTCGGTCACCACTATCTCCGAAAAAATAGTAAAAGAAACTCTTTTTAAAGCCAAAAAAGAGGTTTTATCACAAAATGAGATAAAAAGAGTCAAAATAAAGAAAAATAATGACAAAAATTGGAAGAACAACAAAATAAGGAGCAAAGATGAAATGATATGGAGAATGAGTCCGGAATATTTACCCTCAGATAATGCTTAAGTGAGATTCTTGTGTCGATTAGAGCCCCGCGCGTTCCACGAGAAGAAAAATGAAGGATCAAAAAAAGGAAAATGGATTATTTCCTCCTTAACCCCTCAAAAGATTGACTTTGGAATCAAAATCTAAAGAAAACTAATTAGTTTTAGTTTCTTTTTAATGATTTGATTCTCTAATTAAAAGAGATTTCTTTATGAATGTGTTTGCTGGAAGAGAGAGAAAATATGCTTGAATTTTGGCAGAGTTTCCCCTCTTGAAAATTTTTGGAACCCCTTTTAAGAAAAAATTCGAAACTTTTATAGGCCAGGCACGACCGACGGGCGTCGGTGTATGGAGGCGGGCGTCGGAAGAATCCTTCTGACACAAGAATTCATCCGACGGCCCTGCCACTTCCACCAATGGGCGACGGAAAGGTTGCGGGTTCCGGGAAATCAGGTGGCGCTTTGGCAGAGGCGGTGCCTTCCGACGGGCATCGAAAAATACCACAAGCCATCTGTGACCCTAAGCAATGGGATGGCCCTCACAGACGGGCTGTCCGTCTGTGGAGGAAAACATTCCTTTTTGACTCGAAAATTCCCTGTTTTCTCCCCCTCTGCCTATGAAAGGTAAAAAGACTTATTTCTTGTAGAGCATGAGACTAAAACCTCCAAATCCAAACCATTCATACAGGCTCGGATACTGATTTCATCATAGGGTAATCTCTGATCCGGACCGCTCCGGGACACGGTGCTTACAGTTGCCCCCAGTTTTGGGGAAACTAGTGCACAAGCGCCTAGATAAGCCAAAACTCAAATAAAGGACAGAAAGAAAGAAAGCGTACCTGCGACGGTTCTTACCTTCCGTGCCTTTTGCCGGGTAGACCTCGTCTCGGTCTGTTCGGCAATGCGAAGATACCCCTATCGGTCTTGTCTCGACCTATAGGTGTTGGTGAGACGTAGCATTTTCTAGCCACAATCCCGATGTGAAGGGCGGTGTTTTTCTAACCACAGCTTCGATCTGAAGTTCCCCTGCTAACCCCCATCATGTCTGCAAGGTGCATAGCACTCTCTGGCTGCCGCACGAACTGTGAGATGTAGCACTCTCTGACTACAAACTCGATGTGAAGAGCAGTGTTTTTCTAACTGCAGCTTCGATCTGAAGTTCCCCTGCTAACCCCCATCCGGTCTGCAAGGTGCGTAGCATTCTCTGGCTGCCGTGTGAACTGTGAGATGTAGCACTCTCTGACTACAAACTCGATGTGAAGAGCAGTGTTTTTCTAACTGCAGCTTCGATCTGAAGTTCCCCTGCTAACCCCCATCCGGTCTGTAAGGTGTGTAGCACTCTCTGGCTGCCGCACGAACTGTGAGATGTAGCACTCTCTGACTACAAACTCGATGTGAAGAGCAGTGTTTTTCTAACTGCAGGTTGATTCTTTCTAAGTAGTTTAAAAACAGGCTCACATATTGAAGTGAGCTTGGCAATAAATTGGCTGACATACTGCAGCTTGCCCAGGAAGCTCCTTAGATCGTTCTCTTTTTGCGGCACGGGCATCTCTCTGATGGCCTTCTATCCGGGTCAATTTCTATCCCCCTCTGGCTGACTACGTGTCCCAATAGTTTTCCTGAAGTCACTCCGAAAATGCACTTCTTGGGGTTAAGCCGTAGATTATACTTGTCAATCCTGGTGAAGAACTTCTCTTGAGCTTCAAAGTGTCCCTCTCGAGTGGCTGATTTGACCATCATGTCATCGACATACACCTCTACCTCCTTGTGGATCAGGTCGCTCAGGATCTTGGTCACCATCCTCTGGTACGTGGCCCCTGCATTTTTTAGGCCAAAAGGCATAACTCGGTAGGCGTAGGTCCCCCATTCTGTGATGAAAGCGGTTTTAACCCGGTCAGCTATTTTGTTCAGGATCTGGTTGTAGCCCACGTAACCGTCTCCAAAGCTGTACATCGCGCAGTTGGCGGCACTGTCTATCAACACATCGATGTGGGGTAGTGGAAAATCATCTTTAGGGCAGGCCTTGTTCAGATCTCGATAATCCACACACACCCTGACCTTCCAGTTCTTCTTCGCTACAGGGACCACATTTGCCAACCATGTAGGATACTGCACTTCCACAAGAAACTTGGCCTCAATCTGCTGCCAAATTTCCTCCTTGACCTTGTCAGCCCATTCTGGCCTGAGCCTTCTCAACTTCTGTTTCACAGGCTTATACTCTGGATAATTCGGGATAGCATGTTCTGCCATGTCTCGGTCAATCCCTGGCATGTCCTCATGGGTCAAGGCAAAGACTTTTTCATGTTGTCTTATTATTCTCTCAAAAGTTTTTCTCTCATCAGGAGTTATATTTGATGCTATTAGAATTTCTTTCGGATTTTTTGAGGTTCCAAGATTAAAAGGCGTTGTATCAGTGGAATCGATGTCAAAAATTGATGGAATATGATCATGTTCATGCATGTCGAAATTATTAGAAACATCGCATAAGTAAGAGAAATCATTTGCGTTATTAATAATATTATAATTGTCATTTACTTCATAAAAAAAGTTCTGGAATAAAAAGACAGTCTAAGCTAGAGTCTTCTTTCGCCACTCCAGAGGTCGATGCTGCCGCAGCTTGTTCATTGGCTTCCTGATTCAGCAGAGGCCCTTCAGGTATGTCCGAGGAAATCTTTAAATCCCCCATCTTCAGTTCTATTTCTGCCATCTTCTCTTTCCCTTTCAGCCTGGCAGCTAACATCTTCTATGTGACAACCTCTTCAGGCTCGCATCTGTCCCAAGTGATATACTGAGTCATGACCTCTTCATCCCAGAAGTTCTCTGCAGTCTTGATAAACCCGACATGCCAGTCAAATACATCATTAAAGATCTCAAATCCGGGAACAATTCTCCCCTTCGCCCATTACTGCTCATCTTCGCCAGTATAAGCACATACTGAGGATGCTGGCACAAAGCTTTCTGAAATATG
Organism: Excoecaria cochinchinensis; assembly: GCA_947683425.1. Taxonomy (NCBI): domain Eukaryota; kingdom Viridiplantae; phylum Streptophyta; class Magnoliopsida; order Malpighiales; family Euphorbiaceae; genus Excoecaria; species Excoecaria cochinchinensis. The sequence continues at coordinate 8,429,733 of CANTUQ010000139.1, forward strand.
AGGGATCTTATCTGCCATCTTTTTCTTGCCAAAACTGCCTCTGTACCCCAGACCTTTTCGGTTCTTCTGACCTCGAGTAGTGATCGCAGTCTGCAGCCCTTGAGAGTTTCTGCCCAAACTAGCCCCAGGGAGATAGTGCATCTTTTTCAACATATTAACCACAGCTGGGTTATCCACTGACCCGCGTTCTCCTCTTATCATGGACACGTGGAAGCCACTAAATGGCTGATTTGTAATTTCAAGCGCTGAAACCTGATTCTCCCTGGCTGCCTTGATAGTCGCCACCTCCCCTTCATGTGGGAACTTTATCATTTGATGCAGCGTGGACGGCACTCCTCCTAATCTGTGAAACCATGGTCTCCCGAGCAGAGCTAAGAAATTGGTTGGAATGGGCAGAACCACAAATTCTACTTCCACCTCAATGGGTCCTATCTTGACCAGGGTCTTAAATGTTCCCGAGGCTTGCCTCCTTGAATTATCATAGGCTGTGATAGTCAAATCTGATCCACTGAGCATATCCTCATTTAAACTAAAAGCCTGAAGAGCTATCAGAGGGCACACATTGATAGAAGACCCATCGTCCACCATAACGCAAGCGGTGAGCTTATCGTTAATTTGCGCTTTGATGTATAGGGGTCGGTTATGATTGCGGCCTTCAACCGGTAGGTCGGTGTCAGAAAAATCCAATCTCTCCTCCGATCCTCCTTTAACTAAGCCCAAAAGCTCTGATGGGGAAATTGTGGTGGCGACTATGGCCTCAACCAAAGCCTCTACTACCTTCTGCCTATGAGAAGGGGACTGTCTCAAGAGATCCCAGATGGATATTTGAGCTGCAGTCTTCTTCAACTGCTTAACAATCTGATTCTCCTCTGGCTCTTTTTCCGTTGGCGTCTGCACTGGTTTCGGTACCCTTGTAATCTCAGGGACCACTCTCCCACTTCTTGTCACAGCCCCTATCTCTTCTTCGTCTTCATCAGACCTCCACAAATCAAGGTTCATCTCTCCCTCCTCTTCAGCCTCTCCACTGCTCTCGCTGCTTGACCAACAATCAAGGGTCGCCACGACTGCTCTCTCCTTTCTATCCTCGGAACAATCAACAACAATATTCTCGCTCCCATATAAATCTTGCAGCACGTACCACTCTGGCAAGTTAGATCCGATCATAAACACTGGTGGTGGCACGGCGTTATAACCAGGCTTCTTCTCAGATTCCCTTTTCTTAGGGTCAAAAATTTACTTGCTATCAATCAGGTCTTGGATGGAGTGTCGTAGCGCCTTACACTTATCTGTTAGATGGCCTGAGTGTTGATGAAACGCACAGAATTTATTGTCCTTATGCTCAGGCTTCCCTTGCATCATGCAGGCCTAGGAGCTAAGGGCTGCAATTTCCCTTCCTTCATCAACCTTCTCAAGACCCAAGACAGTGGTCTCCCCAAGTTCGAAAACTTCCTCTGGGTGGTTGCTTCAGTAGCAGACACCTCAACTGTTCTTCTGGTGCTACCACTGGGACCCGCTGGCCTACTGGTTCCTTGCAAAATTATCATTGTTAGCTTTTCGAGCTAAGAACTCTCCCTCTGCTTCGATGGCTATATCCTTGAGAGACTCCTAGTCCTTCAACCCTTTCATCTTCAAACCATCCTTCAAGTATGGGCTTGCGTTCTTAATAAACAAACGGATCTGGTCTTCGGTGTCTGGCTTCCTCCGCATTTCCATTACTCGGTTTCGCCAGCGAGTGAGATAATCATGGAAAGATTCCCCGGCCTTCTGTTGGAGCAGTTCAAGATCTTTAAGAGTCACCTCCATCCTGGTGTTGCAATCATATTGTCTCAAAAACTCCTCCGTGAGCAGATCCCAATCTTCTTTAGTGCGACAATCGAGACTATGATACCAGTCGATGGCATGAGCGGTTAGACTCAGACAAAAGTATTCCACCTTCTGCTTCTTAGACAGCGTGGTCCCTTTCATGACCAGAGAGTATTGTTTCACATGAGCAGTCGGGTCAGAAGTACCATCAAATTTCGGTATGTCTAGCATCTTGAAGTTGTAAGGAATCGGGTCCTCTCCCTCCAATTCCTTATCCTCTGGGTTCATCCCCTGACCCCTGCTCAGCATACGGGCCATGGCTTCAAACTTCTCTTCCATCTTTTTTAAAATGAGATCATCAGTCTGAAGTGCCTTCCCTCTCTCAGATGCAATGCTCATCTTGTCATCTTCGATATCCCTATCATCATCAATCCTCAGGGCTGGCCTTCTTCTCTGCTCTCCCGAAGCTACTAACCTCAGCTCTACTGGCGGCGGCCGAATGGGCTCTTCTCATCTCTCAGCTCTTTCTTCCTCTGGCTCATGCTATCTCACGGGAGGAGGAGGAGGATTCTGTGGAGCATTCTGTTGTGCCAGAGCAGTCAACATATTCATCATTCTGCCTTCGAATTCCTCAAATCGCCGGCCCACTTCTTTCACGATCATGGCCCTAGTGGCGTCATCCCCCCTAGGCGAGTTTTCCATCTCAGATACAGTACAGCTGATCTCTAGTAAGATTTCTGGTAGGCCCTCTCTATCTGACAGTTCAGAAGCAGGAACTCGGATCAATCGTCCGGTAGTTGATCTAGTCCACCTGGGCAGATCTATGATGGCTGCAGGGACAAGGCGTTAGATAGGATGCATGAAATGCAGGTGTGATGCATGGTCGTGATATGCAACATTCACAGAGCACAAGCAAGCAAGTAGGTCCTTCCACCCTTATTTCTCCCACACATGTGGTTGTGCAGTCTCTTTCCTAGGCGGGATTAGCCCAAGGGTGAACGAGGGACTCAATGGACACCCATGGTGCACGGTGAAAAATCGGCAGCATGACACTCCTATGCTAATGTACAAGCGGATGGATAGTGATCGTCATGTATTTAGACGTTCCACAAATTTTGACATGGCCCTACCGGGGCATGAAAGCCTTTGGCTAGGTTACCAAGCGAGACATCTGGACTCACCCAATACATGAGGATCCATACAGCAAGCATGGAATTAGGGTTTATATCACCTGTGGGAAGTAACTACTGCCATTACATGAGCTTTGGACAAGGGAGATGTTACTTTAAGGCTACCCAAGCATGATCCCTGTCGACAAGTCTAGCTCATCACGAGCATAACGACCGATCGGGTCATCATTTTGATATACCATTGAGGTATGAGGCTTGGGCTGGTGATTATCCTTAACACTTCCCCAAATTGAGTGAAAATGGGGTCGTGCTTCAGGAAAGCACCGGGGCTAAAAGAGGGACCAAACTAGCATATTCTAAGGCTCTAATGAGATGCGAATGTAAATTTGAGAGAAAGCAAATTTATGAATGAAATTTTAATCATAAATGTTAAACGAGGTATTATCAAATTGAAATCTCGAACCATATCGTCCCCAGTGGAGTCGCCACTGTGACGCGCGCTGAAACCCCGTGGCCACCCATAGGACCGCTTGCTTGAGGGCGATCGGGGCATTTGTGGGTCCGTTGACAGCTTGCAATAAATCGCAAGTGCGTCTATGTTGGGCAACAATGAGGTTTCATGAAGTCGCCACCCAATAGAACATTGGGAAAGTTTCTCTCGCCTCGGAGAGCCTAAGACTGCGCTTAGTATCGATTTTTGGGCCAGCCTGAGGGGTCTTGGAAGGTAAACCTCTCGCCCTAAGGAGCCTAGGATTAACGCTAAAGTCTCGTGAAACAAGAGGTGTCTTAAAGGGTAGACCTCTAGCCTCTTTGAGCCCAAAGACCAGAGCTGGGTTAGGGATTTCTCATCTATTTCTACCTCGATTATTTTATGATCAAATTTTAATTACCATTAATTCGCTCTCTCTCCACACGATGCAATTAATCGAAGGCGCATTTATTCATATTTGGAAAGCCGTAAATGGGCAAGTAAATAGCAAAAACAATAAATTACAATAATACAAGGAGCGAAATACAACTCCCTTTTGTAAATGTGCGATACATACACGAATCGGGGCATTGCTTATTTTGAGGACTTTGGTCCTCGCATGCATCATTATTAAAATTGGATGTTTTTTATTGTGATGATTTTTATTGGATAAAATAGGACATTGGGTCCTTATCTTTGTGAAAACCTCATTTTATTGAATATAAAACATCGATCCATTTTTATACTTAACGAGATACAAAAAGGGTATATCCATGTACATGGAAGCAATTAATGAAATGAACGAATAAAGGAAATGACCAAGAAGGTTAGAAAACTAAACCGGACGAAATCCTCCGAATATGGTAGATAATCTCTCGAGCTCAGGATGGTCCAAGAAAATCAATATACACTCACAAAAAGTTAAATGATGTCAATATATATAAACTCAACATAAATAAAGCCAAAAGAACTTGAAAGATGTGGAAAAGATTTGAAAACGTGAGAACAGGACCCAGCGACGGCCTTTCTTAGGTGACCGACGGGCGTCAGTCAAGTTGACCGACATATCCGTCGCTCACTCAAGAGGAAGAGCGTCTGTGAGTGGGGTGACCAACGGGCGTCGGTGATGTAAATGACCCGTCGGTCACCACTGTCTTCGAAAAAACAGTAAAAGAAACTCTTTTTAAAGCCAAAAAAGAGGTTTTATCACAAAATGAGATAAAAAGAGTCAAAATAAAGAAAAATAATGACAAAAATTGGAAGAACAACAAAATAAGGAGCAAAGATGAAATGATATGGAGAATGAGTCCGGAATATTTACCCTCAGATAATGCTTAAGTGAGATTCTTGTGTCGATTAGAGGCCCGCGCGTTCCACGAGAAGCAAAATGAAGGATCAAAAAAAGGAAAATGGATTATTTCCTCCTTAACCCCTCGAAAGATTGACTTTGGAATCAAAATCTAAAGAAAACTAATTATTTTTAGTTTCTTTTTAATGATTTGATCCTCTAATTAAAAGAGATTTCTTTATAAATGTGTTTGCTGGAAGAGAGAGAAAATATGCTTGAATTTTGGCAGAGTTTCCCCTCTTGAAAATTTTTGGAACCCCCTTTAAAAGAAAATTCGAAACTTTTATAGGCCAGGCACGACCGACGGGCGTCGGTGTATGGAGGCGGGCATCGGAAGAATCCTTCTAACACAAGGATTCATCCGACGGCCCTGCCACTTCCACCGATGGGCGTCGAAAAGGTTGCATGCTCCGAGAAATCAGGCGGCGCTCTGGCAGAGGCGGTGCCTTCCGACGGGCGTCGAAAAATACCATAGGCCTTCTGTGACCCTAAGCGACGGGATGGCCCTCACAGATGGGCTGTCCGTCTGTGGAGGAAAACATGCCTTTTTTCCTCGAAAATTCCCTGTTTTCTCCCCCTCTACCTATGAAAGGTAAAAAGACTCATTTCTCGTGGAGCATGGGACTAAAACCTCCAAATCCAAACCATTCATACAGGCTCGGATACTGATTTCATCATAGGGTAATCTCTAATCCGGACCGCTCCGGGACACGGTGCTTACACCCGTGTTTAAACCTTTTCAGATTTCGAAGACAAGTCAAAAACTGTTCAGGGAAGGTAAAACAGAATTTACCGAAGCTCTTAGAACCCAACTCAGTAGAATAGAGCATACCTCTACCTCTACACCAGTAGTTGTACAAGATACCCCTGACCGTAACAAAACTGTTAGAACTTTAGATCCGGTATCTGACTCTAAAGAACAACAGGAAAATAATAAAGAGGAGTTGTACAGACCCCATTAGCAAAAAGGCCAACCTTTGGCCATGACTACAGCACCAGACTTAGGCATAGAAAATAGACCAAACATTTTGTCCCAGTCTAAGTTTAATGCCAGTACTGTTTATGAATGGAACATAGACGGTATGTCTGAATATAACATTCTTAGTCTTCTACAGCATATGACTATGGCTTTCAATGCTTATAAAACCAAAATGAATACACCTGATGGAGCTATTGCTGAACTTCTTATAGCAGGATTTTTAGGCCAACTAAAAGGATGGTGGGATTACCATCTCATTGCCCAACAGCAATTAGAAATATTAAGTGCCATTCAGACCACGGAGGATGGAGCACCCATTCTCGATGAGTTGAGTAACCCCATACCTGATGCTGTAGCAACTCTAATCCATACGATTAGTCTATAGTTCATAGGTGACCCTTCTGATTTAAAAGATAAAAACACAGAATTGCTTTCAAACCTTAGGTGTAAAAAGTTTTCTGATTTTCAAAACTACAAAAACACATTCTTAACTAGGATTATGCTTAGGGAAGATTCCAATCAACCATTTTGGAAAGAAAAATTCCTTGCAGTTCTTCCTACCCTTTTAGGAGAAAGAGTTAGGAACAAAAATAAAGAAACGTGGGGTATTAGCCAAATTCCCTATAACCATTTAACTTATGGAGAATTGGTTAGCTTCACTCAAAAGGAAGGTTTAAAAATCTGCCAAGATTTCAAGATTAAAAAACATTTAAAATGGGAAATGATGAAAACTAGGCGAGAACTAGGATCATTTTTTAAACAGTTTGAAGTATCCACGGAAAAAAAAACAAAAACCTGTGGAGGATCCTTTTCAAAACCTTACAAAAAGTCTCATAAAAGGTTTTACTAAAGCCTAACAAAGGGGAGTTCTATAAGAATTCTAGGCCTAAAAAATTTTGCAAGAAAAGGCAATCTTCGAAACAACCCTTTAATTCACAATTTCAAAAACAAGTAACCGGTTATAAATGTAACAGACCAGGTCACATTTCAAAATTTTGTAGATTTAATAAAAAAAAAAACTCCATGAGTTACAAGTAGAGGAAGAAACAATTCAAAAGATTGAAGAACTCCTCCTTGAAGTCACGGAAAGTGAAACTCAAACGGAGTCATCAGAAACATAAGATTCTTTCTAAAATGATGAACTAGCAGCCTTTGATTCCTCCAGTAGTGAGTCGGACACTAGTTTCAAATCAATAAAAATTTTGACAAAAGATCAGGAATTAATTCTTGAGATCATCAAACAAGTGAAAGATTCAAAGCTTCAAAAAGAAATTATTGAAAAACTTTTGAAATCTTTTGAACACAAATCTCCAAAGCCTTCCACTTCGAAACTCATTCCAAACAGTGCCTATGATCTCACAAAAATTTTAGGTACTAAAACAAAGTCAAAACCTCCTGTGACAATTCAATCACTTCAAGAAGAAATTAAGGTTGTCAAACAAGAGCTTAAAACTCTTCATGCTCTTTTATCACAAGACTCTAGTTCTAATGAAGATGAGAATGAAGAAAAAGAAGAAAACGAAACTGCTAATCTAGACTTAGAAAATGGAATTCAAAGTTTATAAAATGCTCCAAATGATTTCTTGTTTATTTTAAGAGAAATAACTACAAGAAAATATTTGGTAAAAGTTTCCCTTGTTTTTTCAGACGACTTCAAAATTGATACAGTTGCTCTCTTTGATACAAGAGCAGATTTAAATTATTTAAAAAGCTATATTGTTCCAAAAAGATTTTCTGAAAAAATTTCTGAAAAACTTGTCGCAGCAAATAACTCTGACATGAAGATCAGATTTAAAACAGAAGCTTCCATTCAAAATGGTAGCATCTTTATCAAAACTCGTTTTATTTTACTTGAAAATATCAGCCATACTATCATTTTGGGGACTCCATTTATCAATATGATTACTCCCTATTCTGTTACGTATAATGGTATTTCTTTTAAAATAAATAGAGAAAAAATTGTTTTCCTTTTTGTTAAAAAAACCCAGAACAAGAAATCTAAATCTTTTAAAAGCTTGTCCTGTCTATAAAAATGAATTGAATTGTATAATTCAAGGAAAATAAAAACATTTACATTTTCTCAAACAGGAAGTTTCCTTCTTTAAAATCCAAAAGGATTTGGAAAATGATTTGGTAAAACAAATAATTTCTGATTTTCAAAAATAATTGAAAATGAAATTTGTTCAGATTTACCAAATACCTTCTAGAATAGAAAATAACATATGGTTGATTTACCATATGAAAATTAATTTTTAGAAAGGCAAATTCCAACAAAAGCTAGGCCAATTCAAATGAATCATGAACTCGAAGAACATTGCAAAAAAGAGATTCAGGATTTAAAATAAAAGGGTCTAATCACAGAATCCAGGTCTCCCTGGAGCTGTGCAGCTTTTTATGTTAACAAAAACTCTAAAATTGAAAGAGGCACGCCTAGGCTTGTAATAAATTACAAACCATTAAATAAGGCTTTAAAATGGATTCTGTATCCGATTCCCAACAAAAAAGATCTTTTGCAAAAACTGCATTCTGCATTTGTTTTCTCAAAATTTAATATGAAAATAGGGTTTCGGCAAATTCAGATTGAACCAAATGATCGTTACAAAACTTCTTTTACTGTTCTATTTGGACAGTATGAGTGGACGGTTAAGCCATTTTGTTTAAAAAATGCTCCTTCAGAATTTCAAAGAATTATGAATGAGATTTTTAATCCTTTTTCAAAATTTTGCATTGTTTATGTAGATGATGTTCTTATTTTTTCAGAGTCAATCGAATAATATTTCAAAAACCTCAGGACCTTTTTCAATGTGGTAAAGAAAAATGGACTTGTTGTTTCCAAAATAAAAATCTCTCTTTTCCAAACAAAAATTCGTTTCTTAGGATATTATATTTCCCAAGGAACAATTACTCCAATAGAGAGATCTTTAGCTTTTGATGATAAATTCCTGGCTAAAATTTTAGATAAAACCATGCTTCAGAGATTCCTAGGAAGTCTGAATTATGTTTTAGATTTTTGTCCAAATATCAACCGGTTGGCAAAACCTTTACATGATAGGTTGAAGAAAAACCCTCTTACCTGGTCTGATGAACATACAAGTATCGTTCAACAAATTAAAAAATAGGTTAAGGAAATCCCATGCCTACATTTAGCTGACCCATTAGCGCCTAAAATTATTGAGACTGATGCGACTAACTTAGGTTATGGAGGCATTTTAAAAATAACAGTGGGGGGAAAGAATGTGTGACGCGCGCCGGAATCCCTCGGCCGCCCCTCTGACCACCCACTTGAGGGCGATCGGGTAATTGAGGGCCCGCTGACAGCTTGCAATAAATCGTAAGTGCGTCTATGTTGGGCAACAAGGAGGTTTCATGGAGTCGCCACCCAATAGAACATTGGAAAAGTTTCTCTCGCCTCGGAGAGCCTAAGACTGTGCTCAGTATCCATTTTGGGCCAACCAAAGGGGTCTTGGAGGGTGAACCTCTCGCCCTAAGGAGCCTAGGATTAATGCCAAAGTCTCGTGACACAAGAGGTATCTTGGAGGGTAAACCTCTCGCCTCTTTGAGCCCAAAGACCAGAGCTGGGTTCGAGACTTTTCATCTATATCTACCTCGATTATTCTATGATTAAATTTTAATTATCATTAATTCGCTCTCTCCACACAATGCAATTGATTGAAGGCGCATTTATTCACATTTGGAAAGCAGTAAATGAGCAAGTAAATAGTGAAAGCAATAAATTACAATAACACAAGGAGCGGAATACAACTCCCTTTTATAAATGTGCGATACATACACAAATCGGGGCATTGCTTATTTTGAGAACTTTGGTCCTCACATCCATCATTATTAAAACTGGATATTTCTATTGTGAGGATTTTTATTGGATAAAAATAGGACATTGGGTCCTTATGTTTATGAAAACCTCTCTTTATTAAATATAAAACATTAATCAATTTTTATATTTAGCGGGATACAAAAAAGGCATACTCGTGTGCATAAAATAATTAACGAATAAACAAATAAAGGAAATAACCAAGAAGGTTAGAAAACTAAACCGGACGGAATCCTCCGAGCATGGTAGATCGCCCCTCGAGCTCAGGATAGTCCAAGAAAATCAATATATGCTCACAAAAGGTTAATGGGTGTTAATATACAGAAGCTCAATATAAATAAAGTTCTAAGACTTGAGAGAGATAGAAAAGATTTGGAAACGTGGAGACAGGACCCAGCGACGGCCTTTGTCGAGTGACCGACGGGCATCAGTCAAAGTGACCAACATGTCCCGTCGCTCACTCAAGAGAAAGGGCGTCTGTGAGTGAGGTGACCGATGGGCGTCAGTGAAATAGATGACCCATCGGTCACCACTTGCTCCGAAAATAAACAGTAAAATCTCTCTTTTCAGAGCAAAAATGGGTTTTTATCACAAAATGAGATAAAAAAGAATCAAAATAAAGAAAAATAAAAGCAAAAACCCAAAAGAACAGCAAGAATAAAGAATAAAGATGAAATAATACGGAGAATAAGTCTGAAATATTTACCCTCAGATAATGTTTTAGTGAGATTCTTGGTGTCGATTAGAGTCCCGCATGCTCCACGAGAAACAAAATGAAAGGTCAGGAAAGAGGAAAATAGATTGTTTCCTTCTTAACCTTTCCAAAAGATTGACTTTGGAATCAAAAACCCAAAGAAAACTAATTAGTTTTAGTTCCTTTTTAATGGTTTGATTCTCAAATTAAAAGAAATTTCTTGATGTATGTGTTTGCTGGAAGAGAGAGAAAACGCGCTTGAATTTTGGCAGAGTTTCCCCTTTTGAAAATTTTTGGAACCCTTTTTAGGAGGAAATTCAAAGCTTTTATAGGCCAGGGCTGACCGACGGGCATCGGATGTGGAGACGGGCATCGAAAGAATCCTTCTGACACAAGGATTCATCCGACAGCCCTGCCATTTCCATCGACGGGCGTCGAAGAGGTTGCGTGCTCCGGGAAACCAGATGGCCTGCTCCAGAAGAAGCGGATCCGTTCAACGGGCGTCGAAAGAAACCATAGGCCGTCTGTGACCCTAAGCGACGGGCTGGCCTCCCACAGACAAGCTGGCCGTCTGTCGAGGAAAACATACTTTTTGACTCAAAAATTTCCCGTTTTGCCCCCTCTACCTACGAAAGGTGAAAAGACTCATTTCTCGTGGAGCATGGGACTAAAACCTCCGAATCCAAACCGTTTGTACAGGCTCAGATACTGATTTCATCATAGGGTAATCTTTGATCCGGACCGCTCCGGGACACGGTGCCTACAGAATGCATAGTCCATTTCACATCTCCACATTGGAATGATTATCTGAAGAATTATTCTACAATTAAAAAAGAAATTCTTTCAATTATCATGTGCATTTCAAAATTCCAAAGTGATTTACTAAATCATAAGTTTTTACTTCGGATTGATTGCAAATCTGCCAAGGAAGTTTTACAAAAAGATGTTCAAAACATCGCATCAAAACAAATTTTTGCCAGATGGCAAGCTATCCTTAGTATATTTGATTTTGAAATTGAATTTATTAAGGGAGATAAAAACTCGATTCCTGATTTTCTAACCAGAGAGTTCCTTCAAAACAGGACTTAAAAATACCAAGAAAATCCAAAGGAAAGGGAAAAGAGGTCCAGAAAGAGGACCAGAAAGTTTCAAAACCTGTAGCAGCCTCGTCTGCCATAGAAATTAAATCATGGGCCCAAATTATCGAAGAAGATGAAGAGGGCCTTGCCAAACAGTCTCAGGTCCAACAATGGATCGAGATTTCCACACAGCCAAAACTTGGCTCCCTTTTTAAAATGCTGGCAGAACAACGAGCAGGTAAAACACCTCAAACCATTTCAAAACAAGAGGAAGGATCTTCATCCTCAAAACCCTCCTCTAAACAGATTTCAAAACCTACACAAGAAACATCTTGTGATAAAGTACTTGTCAAACCCTCCGACCTCGGAGTTGTTTCTTCAAAATCCTCTCAAGAGGAATTTTCAAAGATTATTTTGACGCAAAATAGTTCTGAAGTTGTTTTATCTCAGTAAAAAAACATTTCAAATTATTTTGTTAAAATAGATTTTCAATAAATTTGAACCATGAAGGAAGGATTTTATCTTCAAAACCCTCAGATGGCCATTTCAAGAGTTTTCCCTAGAGGCTGGTTTTTTAAACTATGGGATTTAAAAAAACCCTAGCTTTATTACAGGGCAATCTTAGAATTGATGGGTTCCGTATCCATTATGGACAATCCTAAAACCAGACAAGTCAACTATTCGATGGGAAAAATACATAAAGTTCTCTCTCCTCTCGAGTGGGGACAAAACCTTCACCAACCCAAAACCTTTCTCGTTGATTTTAAAACCGCCTATAACCATTGTCGGACCTATATCTATTGGGATTATCAACAGGCTTGGTATAATGCTTTTCTTCTCCAAAACACAAATTTCACCCACACTTGGTTCTTCTACTTCAACCTCAAACAGGAGCCTTCCAAAATTCCTTTTTGGTTCGCTCCTTGGTGAAAATTGTATGGAGCTTCTCCTGAAATCCTAAAACCCCAAATTCAAGAAAGCTATAACCTTTTTAAAACCTCTTACAAACCCTCTGACAAGGAAAAAAGATTCCATCCTTTAATGCTTTTTTCCACAAAGTTTTTCTTACCATGGGTAACAGCTTGGTATTTGGATTACCATCAACAAGAAACACAAATAAACTTGGTCAGAAAGTTTAAAATCAGATGGTTGATGAAATTCTCCATTTTGGACTCCATCAGAAAACCAGCCGTAAGCTTGTGGCTCCAAAGTCAAGGACTTATCAAATTAGAGCCAACAACAACTCAGTTTCTGGCCCAGCAGACCTTTGCTCAGACCCAAATGGCGGCAGCAAAAACTGAAGAAGAATACTTTAAGATAATGGCCCAACTCCTCCAAAGTAAGGACTCATCTTCAAAAGCTTCTTCAGGCCCCTCAAAAGTAGGCTCTTCCTCAGGCTCTGAGCCCATAGTTGACTTGGGTGACGATAACGGAGATGACTGCTATAACATTTTCCCAAACTCTTATTTAAGCCCATAAACAAGGCATTTTGTAAACATAGGCCTAGCCCATTTATTCTCTTTTAAGTTTCAAATATAGGCTTAGCCTTCAAACTTCTAAAAGGACTAGCCTATCTAAAAAAAAAAAGAGTAAAAGAAAAGTCAAAAAGCCAAATAGTAAACTTTATTCGGTTGTTTTTTTCAAATAGCCATAATTGACAGATAGGCACCCATGTGAAGGAATCCCTTTATATCTCATCCAGTCACTTCAGGCTCCCTTAATTGATGGAAGCTACCTATTTAAGGATCCCTTCTTCCCAGTTGAAGGCAGAGACCAATTTGGAGACAATTTCAAGTCTTCAAACTCTCACACTTAGATCAGATTATAGGTAGCTCATATGTTGAGGAAAAACTGCTTGTAATCTCGAGCTAAGTGTTTATGTCCAAAGTTTGTAATTATTTTACTTTCTTCCAAAACCTGTAAGTGTAGCTCATGTGTTGAGCCTTTGTAGCTTACAGTTTCTGTAATTTAAATTGTTATTTTAATATATATATATATATATATATATATATATATATATATATATATATATATATATATATATATCCAAACAAGTAATTTTGCATTCATAAGTATGCTCTGTACTTGCGGCTCATGCTGATCTGGTACATCAGAAATACTTTTTGCATATTTTTAAACAACCTTGAAGGTATATCGGCTGAAAAAGCTCTAGCCGCGTGTGGGATATAGCTTTAGCTATCCTGGCAGATCTACTACCCGTATCTTCTTGGTTTCGTTCTTTTAAATTGTTTTTGCATTGCACTTACATTGCATTTTCATTTTCATTATAGTTTTAGGTTGTGAAATCCATTCGTGGATCTGTTGCTGTTTGATAGTTTTAAGTGTTCTGTTTTATACCCTTTGATCCTGCGGCGTCCTTGGTATCAAAGCCAGGGGGTAGTGTTTTTATAAGGTTGATTGTTTATAATTTAGTAAATTTAATTTATTTTAAAAGATTAAAATATTATCTGGGTAAGGTTAGATGCGAGGCAGTAACTCCAGTTTGAGCCATTGATAGGCATTTAGGGCAGTAAGGTTCCAGGGCATAGTTATCCAGGTAAGAAAATACATTTTTCAAAAATCAATTAAATTTTCAAAATTATGAATAATTTATTTTGTAGATCCACTTCTCTTTCAAGTTCTCTTACTTCAGATTCCATGGAATCAAATTTCAAACATCCAACCAATAGTGAAGAAATCACTATTGAGGATTTTAAAAAATCTTTAAATAACTGGGAAATTCCAAAAATAAAAAAAGATCAAGTTTATGAAACTGGTCTTTTTCAAAACCTTTTTAAAACTGACTATGTCATCAAAACGGAAGAAAGGGATGTTCAAATCTCAAAACCTTTATAAACCATCCAACTTCTTTCTCAAAAAACTTTACAAAAACACCGAGACAGGAAACACAACTATATTCATTTAGGTCTTGTCCAGGTGGGAATTAAACCTTTAACCAAAGATGGCTTAAACACTTCAATACTTTGTGTCTTGAGGGATTCCAGATGGTTAAATTTCCAAGATTCTATGATAGCGTCTGTAGAGTCAAGCCTTTGTCAAGGACCAATCTCTTTTGAATGCTATCCTGACATCTCATTATCTTTAAAAGATAAAAACATTTTAAAATCTTTGATTTTACAAATCAAAACTCATAATTACAAAATGCTGGAAGGTTCAATTCCAGTGGCAATCATGTTTAAAGTGCATTACAAAGCAATGGTTTCTGCTTTTACTGCAACTAAAAATATTGATTTCAAAAAGGGTGAAACCCTCTTTTTAAAAACAGATCTATCTAGATCTAACACTATAATTCCAAAATCTATCCTTTGGAGAGATATTAGCCTTCCCGAACAACGGATCTTAGAAGGGATTTCGAGACTAAAGTCTCCTGAACAGGCAAAATTGAATACGCATTTGAGGGAAATTACCCAGTACAATGACGGAAAGGTAAAAATAAGCTTCAGTAGAGCTTCCAGTCATCGATATTCTGATGCTGGTTCTTCCACGAGTACTTTGGATTTGGGAAAAATCTCAAAATTGCCTTCAGTTATTCATCTACCTAATAGGATGGAGAGCTTTCAAAACCCAAGGTTTTCTTGTTCAAGCATTCCCAGTGCTTCTTTTCAAAACGTGGATTATTCTTCAATGTGCCACACCAGGTCTATACTAGACCACAGGGAGGTGATGAAGAACAACAAAATAATTCACCTCCAACTTTACCATCTTTTTCTGCAGTAACCGAAAATGTTATCAATGAACTAAATGTTCTAGAAAAAGAATTTGAAGTTAACAAAACTTTTTTGCGTTAGGATTTCTATTCTTCAAAAAATTCAGAAAAAAGAAATTGGTTTTTCAAAAATTTTCTGGATAAAAGAAAAGAAATTCAAAATGAGTTTTATGACTTTGTCATGCAAAACAAAGCTCATGTTTTATTTTTTTATTGGTTTAAAATTTATGCGTCTCAAAATGAAATTTCATATCCATTCACATCAAACACCAAATCTGTTAAACCTGTCACTATTAGAAAGAAAAAAATAAGAGAATGGGAAATGGTAGATGGAACGAAAACCCAATCTGAACATCCACCCTTAAGACAGATTAAAATTGCACATCTAGAAACCACAGTAGATGCGGCACCTTACAAAACCCCAAGTAATTATACAAACAAGGATATTAAAAATATTCTTCAACAAAATAACTTTACAAACACTCATCTTAGTACGATTGCAAAGCAGTTAACTAGGATAGAGGAAACCCAAAAAACCACTGTTGTTTTCCAGGTTGAATCAATAGAGTCAAAACTGTAAAATCCAGTGTTTAAACCTTTTTAGATTTTGAAGACAAGTCAAAAACTATACAGGGATGGTAAAACAGAATTTACCGAAGCTCTTAGAACCCAACTCAGTAGAATAGAGCATACCTCTACCTTTACACTAGTAGTTGTTCAAGATACCCCTGACCGTAACAAAACTGTTAGCACTTTAGATCAGGTATCTGACTCTAAAGAACAATAGCAAAACCATAAAGAGGAGTTGTACAAACTCCATTGGCAAAAGGGCCAACCTTTGGCCTTGACTGCAGTACCAGACTTAGGCCTAGAAAGTAAACCAAACATTTTGTCTCAGCCTAAGTTCAATGCCAGTACTGTTTATGAATGGAACATAGACGGTATGTCTGAATATAACATCCTTAGTCTTCTACATCAGATGACTATGGCTTCCAATGCTTATAAAACCCAAACGAATACACATGATAGAGCTATTGCTAAACTTCTTATAGTAGGATTTTCAGGTCAAATGAAAGGATAGTGGGATTACCATCTCACTGCCCAACAGCAATTAGAAATATTAAGTGCCATTCAGACCACGGAGGATGGAGCACCCATTCTCGATGAGTTGAGTAACTCCATACCTGATGCTGTAGCAACTCTAATCCATATGATTAGTCTATACTTCATAGGTGACCCTTCTCATTTAAAAGATAAAAACGTAGAATTGCTTTCAAACATTAGGTGTAAAAAGCTTTCTGATTTTCAAAACTACAAAAACACATTCTTAACTAGGATTATGCTTAGGGAAGATTCCAATCAACCATTTTGGAAAGAAAAATTCCTTGCAGTTCTTCCTACCCGTTTAGGAGAAAGAGTTAGGAACAAAAATAAAAAAACGTGGGGTATTAGCCAAATTCCCTATAACCATTTAACTTATGGAGAATTGGTTAGCTTCACTCAAAAGGAACGTTTACAAATCTGCCAAGATTTAAAGCTTCAAAAACATTTAAAATGGGAAATGAAGAAAACTAGGCGAGAACTAGGATCATTTTTTAAACAGTTTTAAGTATCCACGGAAAACCAAACAAAAACCTGTGGAGGATCCTTTTCAAAACCTTACAAAAAGCCTCATAAAAGGTTTTATTCAAAGCCTAACAAAGGGGAGCTCTATAAGAATTCTAGGCCTCAAAAATTTTACAATAAAAGGCAATCTTCAAAACAACCCTTTAATTCACAATTTAAAAAATAGGTAACCTATTATAAATGTAACAGACCTGGTCACATTTCAAAATTTTGTAGATTCAATAAAAAACCTCCATGAGTTACAAGTAGAGGAAGAAATAATTCAAAAGATTCAAGCACTCCTCCTTAAAGTCACGGAAAGTGAAACTCAAATGGACTCATCAGAAACAGAAGATACTTTCCAAAATGATGAACTAGCAGCCTTTGATTCCTCTAGTAGTGAGTCAGACACTAGTTTTAAATCAATAACTATTTTGACAAAAGATCAGGAATTAATTCTTGAGATCATCAAACAAGTGGAAGATTCAAAGCTTCAAAAAGAAATCATTGAAAAACTTTTGAAATCTTTTGAAACCAAATCTCAAAAGCCTTCCTCTTCGAAACTCATTCCAAACAGTGCCTATGATCTCACAAAAATTTTAGGTACTAAAACAAAGTCAAAACCTCCTGTGACAATTCAATCACTTCAAGAAGAAATTAAGGTCGTCAAACAAGAGCTTAAAACTCTTAAAGAAAAACAGGAGAATGATTCAAATCTTCTTCATGCACTTTTATCACAAGACTCTAGTTCTAATGAAAATGAGAATGAAGAAAAAAAAGAAAACGAAATTGCTAATCTAGACTTAGATAATGGAATTCAAAGTTTATAAAATGCTCCAAATGATTTCTTGTTTATTTTAAGAGAAATAACTACAAGAAAATATTTGGTAAAAGTTTCCCTTGTTTTTTCAGACGACTTCAAAATTGATACAGTTGCTCTCTTTGATACAAGATCAGATTTAAATTGTTTAAAAACATGTATTATTCCAAAAAGATTTTTTGAAAAAACCTCTGAAAAACTTTTCGCAGCAAAAAACTCCTACATGAAGATCAGATTTAAAATAGAAGCTTCCATTCAAAATGGTAGCATCTTTATCAAAACTCCTTTTGTTTTACTTGAAAATATCAGCCATACTATCATTTTGGGGACTCCATTTATCAATATGATTACTCCCTATTCTGTTACGTATGACGGTATTTCTTTTAAAATAAACAGAGAAAAAATTATTTTCCCTTTTGTTGAAAAACCAAGAACAAGAAATCTAAATCTTTTAAAAGCTTGTTCTATCTACAAAAATGAATTGAATTGTATAATTCAAGGAAAATAAAAACATTAACATTTTCTCAAACAGGAAGTTTCCTTCTTTAAAATCCAAAAGGGTTTGGAAAATGATTTGGTAAAACAAAAAATTTCTGACTTTCAAAAAGTAATTGAAAATGAAATTTGTTCAGATTTACCAAATGCCTTCTGGATTAGAAAACAACATATGGTTGATTTACCATATGAAAATGAATTTCCAGAAAGAAAAATTCCAACAAAAGCTAGGCCAATTCAAATGAATCATGAACTCGAAGAACATTGCAAAAAAGAGATTCAGGATTTAAAACAAAAGGGTCTAATCATAGAATCCAGGTCTCCCTAGAGCTGTGCAGCTTTTTATGTTAACAAAAACTCTGAAATTGAAAGAGGCACGCCTAGTCTTGTAATAAATTACAAACCATTAAATAAGGATTTAAAATGGATTCGGTATCCGATTCCCAATAAAAAAGATCTTTTGCAAAAACTGCATTCTGCATTGTTTTCTCAAAATTTGATATGAAATCAGGGTTTTGACAAATACAGATTGAACCAAACGATCGTTATAAAACTGCTTTTACTATTCCATTTGGACAGTATGAGTGGACGGTTATGCCGTTTGGTTTTAAAAAATACTCCTTCAGAATTTCAAAGAATTATGAATGAGATTTTTAATCCTTTTTTAAAATTTTGCATTGTTTATATAGATGATGTTCTTGTCTTTTCAGAGTCAATCAAACAATATTTCAAAACCTCAGGACCTTTTTCAATGTGGTAAAGAAAAATGGACTTGTTGTGTCCAAAATAAAAATCTCTCTTTTCCAAACAAAAATCCGTTTCTTAGGATATTATATTTCCCAAGGAACAATTACTCCAATAGAGAAATTTTTAGCTTTTGCTGATAAATTCCCAGATAAAATTTTAGATAAAACCATGCTTTAGAGATTCCTAGGAAGTCTTAATTATGTTCTAGATTTTTGTCTAAATATCAAACGGTTGGCAAAACCTTTACATGATAGGTTGAAGAAAAACCCTGTTACCTGGTCTGATGAACATGCAAGTATCGTTAAACAAATTAAAAAACAAGTTAAGGAAACCCCATGCCTACATTTACCTTACCCATTAGTGCCTAAAATTAGCGAGACTAATGCTTCCGACTTGAGACTGATGCGTCCGACTTAGGTTATGGAGGCATTTTAAAACAAAAAAGTGGGCAGGAAAGAATGCATAGTCCAGTTCACATCTGCACATTGGAATGATAGTCAGACGAATTATTCTACAATTAAAAATGAAATTCTTTCAATTGTCATGTGCATTTCAAAATTCCAAAGTGATTTACTAAATCAGAAGTTTTTACTTCGGATTGATTGCAAATCTGCTAAGGAAGTTGTACAAAAAGATGTTCAAAACATCGCATCAAAACAAATTTTTGCCAGATGGCAAGCTATCCTTAGTATATTTGATTTTGAAATTGAATTTATTAAGGGAGATAAAAACTCGATTCCTGATCTTCTAACTAGAGAGTTCCTTCAAAATAGGACTTAAAAATGCTAAGAAAATCCAAAGAAAAGGGAAAAGAGGTCTAAAAAGAGGACCAAAAAGTTTCAAAACCTGTAGCAGCCTCGTCTGCCACAGAAATTAATCATGGGCCCAAATTGTCGAAGAAGATGAAGAGGCCCTTGCCAAACAGTCTCAGGTCCAACAATGGATCGAGACTCTTTCCAAACAGACAGAACTTGGCTCCCTTTTTAAAATGTTGGCAGAACAACGAGCAGGTAAAACACCTCAAACCATTTCAAAATAAGAGCAAGGATCTTCATCCTAAACGCCCTCCTCTAAAAAGATTTCAAAACCTACACAAGAAACATCTTGTGATTGAGTACTTGTCAAACCCTCCGACCTCGGAGTTGTTTCTTCAAAATCCTCTCAAGAGGAATTTTCAAAGATAGTTTTGACCTAAAATAGTTCTGAAATTGTTTTATCTCAGTCAAAAAACATTTCAAATTATTTTGTTAAAACAGATTTTCAATACATTTAGACCATGGAAGAAGGATTTTATCTTCCAAACCCTCAGATGGCCATTTCAAGAGTTTTCCCTAGAGGCTAGTTTTTTAAACCATGGGATTTAACAAAACGCCAGCCTTATTACAGGGCAATCTTAAAATTGTCGGGTTCCGTGTCCATTGTGGACAATCCTAAAACCGTACAAGTCAACTATTCGATGGGAAAAATCCATAAAGTTCTCTCTCCTCTCGAGTGGGGACAAAACCTTCACAAACCCAAAACATTTCCCGTTGATTTTAAAACCACCAATAACCATTGTCGGACCTATTCCTATTGGGATTATCAACAGGCCTGGTATAATGCTTTTCTTTTCCAAAAAACAAATTTGACCCACACTTGGTTGTTCTACTTCAACCTCAAACAGGAGCCTTCCAAAATTCCTTTTTGGTTCGCTCATTAGTTGAAATTATATGGAGCTTCTCCTGAAATCCTAAAACCCCAAATTTAGGAAAGCTATAACCTTTTTAAAACCTCTTACAAACCCTCTGATAAGGAAAAAAGGTTCGATTCTTTACTGCTTTTTGCCGCAAAGTTTTTCTAACCATGGGTAACAGCCTAGTATTTGGATTACCATTAGCAGGAAGCACAAATAAACTTGGTCAGAAGGTTAAAAATCAGATGTTGGACGAAATTCTTCATTTTGGACTCCATTAGAAAACCAACCGTAAGCTTGTGACTCCAGAGTCAAGGCCTTCTCAAATCAGAGCCAGCAACAACTCAGTTTCTGGCCCAGAAGTCCTTTGCTCAGACCCAACTGGCGGCAGCAAAAACTGAAGATGAATACTTTAAGATATTAGCCCAACTCATCCAAAGTAAGGCCTCATCTTCAAAAGCTTCTTCAGGCCCCTCAAAAGCAGGCTCTTCCTCAGGCTCTTAGCCCATAGTTGACTTGGGTGATGATAACGGAGATGACTGCTACAACATTTTCCCAAACTCTTGTTTAAGCCAATAAAGAAGGCATTTTGTAAACATGGGCCTTGCCCATTTATTCTCTTTTAAGTTTTAAACATAGGCTTAGCCCACAAACTTGTAAAAAGACCAGCCTATCTAAAAAAAAAAGAGTAAAAGAAAAGTAAAAAGGCCAAACAGTAAAACTTTTTTCTATCGGCTACTTTCGATTGCTTTTTTCAAACAGCCATAATTGACGGACAAGCACCCATGTGAAGGAATCCCTTTACAGCTCATCCAGTCACTTCAGGCTCCCTTAATTGATGGAAGCTCCCTATTTAATGATACCTTCTTCCCAGTTGAAAGCAGAGACCAATTTGGAGAGAATTCCCAATCTTCAAACTCTTACACCTAGATCAAATTATAGGTAGCTCATGTGTTGAACAAAAACCCCTTGTAATCTCGAGCTGAGTGTTTATCTTCGAAGTTTGTAATTATTTTACTTTCTTCTAAAACGTGTAAGTGTAGCTCATGTGTTGAGCTTTTGTACCTTAAAGTTTCTGTAATTTAAATTGCTATTTTAATATATATATATATTTTTCCAAACAATTAATTTTGCATTCATAAGTATGCTCTGTACTTGCGGCTCATGCTGATCTGGTACATCAGAAATACTGTTTGTATATTTTTAAACAACCTTGAAGGTATATGGCTGAAAAAGTTTTAGCCGCATGTGGGATATAGCTTTAGCTATCCTGGCTGATCTAATGCCCGTATCTTCTTGGTTATGTTCTTTTAAATTGTTT
Organism: Excoecaria cochinchinensis; assembly: GCA_947683425.1. Taxonomy (NCBI): domain Eukaryota; kingdom Viridiplantae; phylum Streptophyta; class Magnoliopsida; order Malpighiales; family Euphorbiaceae; genus Excoecaria; species Excoecaria cochinchinensis. Next base: position 8,451,451 of record CANTUQ010000139.1, read on the forward strand.
TTGCATTGCACTTACATTGCATTTTCATTTTCATTATAGTTTTAGGTTGTGAAATCAATTCGTGGATCTGTTGTTGTCTGATAGTTTTAAGTGTTCTGTTTTATACCCTTTGATCCTGCGGCATCCTTGGTATCAGAGCCAGGGGGTAGTGTTTTTATAAGGTTGATTGTTTATGATTTAGTAAATTTAATTTATTTTAAAAGATTAAAATATTATCTGGGTAAGGTTAGATGCGACGCAGTAAGTCCTGTTTGAGCCATTGATAGGCATTTAGGGCAGTAATGTTCCAGGGCATAGTTATCCAGGTAAGAAAATACGTTTTTCAAAAATCAATTAAATTTTCAAAATTATGAATAATTTATTTTGTAGATCCACTTATCTTTCAAGTTCTCTTACTTTAGATTCCACGGAATCAAATTTCAAACATCCAACCAATAGTGAAGAAATCACTATTAAGGATTTTCAAAAATCTTTAAATAACTGAAAAATTCAAAAAATCAAAAAAGATCAAGTTTATGAAACTGGTCTGTTTTAAAACCTTTTTAAAACTGACTATGTCATCAAAATGGAAAAAAGGGATGTTCAAATCTCAAAAACTTTTGAAACCATCTGTGACGCACGCCGGTGGTACCCAGCAAGGGCCCTCGCTTGTGAATCCGCCATTAGGATTCGAGGTATGTCGTTTGCGTTATTTGATCATAGGCGCCATGAGACATCATCGGTGTATCCCTCCCAATAGAACATTGGGGAGAAGTACCTAGCCTAATGACGCCTAAAGGCACTTTTGAGGTATTTGGAGTCGCCACCCAATTTACGTGAAATTGGGAAAAGGTTTCCCACCTCCATCGGTCTAAACCAGAGATACGGTTGTGACGCACGCTGGTGGCACCCAGCAAGGGCCCTCGCTTATGAATCCGCCATTGGGATTCGAGGTATTGGTTTGCGTCTTTTGATCATGGGCGCCATGAGACATCATCGGTGTATCCCTCCCAATAGAACATTGGGGAGAACAACCTAGTCTAATGACACCTAAAGGCACCTTTGAGGCATTTGGAGTCGCCACCCAATTTGCGAGAAATTGGGAAAAGGTTTCTCACCTCTAACGGTCTAAACCACAGATATGGTGTCCGGAACTTCCCTCTTATTTATGCTTTGGTTAATTATAAATGGATTTTTAACCTCTTAAAATTATATCTCTCATCTCATGCGATTGATGTGTTTTAAATTAAATAGCGCATTGCAAGCATTCAAAAAGCGATAAAGGAAAGCAATAAATAAAGCAGTAAAAGAAAGCGGTAAACACCCAAACACACAATTACAAAGGAAATAGGGGCAGAATACAACCCCAATAAAAGAACATTAGAGACATAAATGGGGACAGAATACAATCCCCCAAAATAAATAAAGTTGCCCCAAAATTAATTACAAGGGCCCAAAATGAAAGAACATAAATTTAAACACTCATCCAAAAATGAAATAAAAAGACATACATAAATCGGGACATTATTTTAGGAACATTGGTTCCTTCGCACTTGTTCGAAATTTAGGAACATTGGTTCCTTCGTGTTAACTTAAAGAGGGTTCGAAGAGTCATTTTCATTGTTTGAATGAAAACCGGGATGAGTGATCCCATTTTGGAGAAAATTGACACTTCGTTTTAATTGTGATGTTTTTATTGTTAGGCCAAAACAAGGGACATTGGTCCCAATTTTATTAGTGAAAAACTCAATTTAATTGTAAAAGTATTTTTGTGACTTTTTATCTCACGCGTGCACAAATAAAATAATTATTTACAGATAAACACAACAAAACGATAGGGAATTAGAGAGATCTCACCGAATCGATGTGACCCTCCGCGCGTTGCGACCCATCCGGGGAGCCGCGGGGATACTCACATAACCCGACTCAAGTTAAATTTCAGACAGAAAATAATATCAAAAATATTAGTAATAATTCTAAAAATTAATCGAGTAAAGACGAAATAAATATTAGGCAAATTAATTTAATTGACCAGATAATTTACATGCAAGGTAAATTAAAATAAGTCATGGCAAAAATGAGGGTAGTGATAAAATAATGACAACAGTAACAAGAATATTAGAAAATAATAATAATAATAATAATAATAATAATAATAATAATAATAATAATAATAAAAATAGAAATGATACATAACAAATAAAAAAATATAATAATAGCAACGATTAATTAATAATAAACACAAAATACATAAATATATAATAATAATAATAATAATAATAATATTAATAATAATAATAATAAATGTAAAAACAGAAAATAAGTTATTAATAATAATAATAATAATAATAATAATAATTTAGATGATAATACAGGTATGAAACAAACACATATTAGATAAAGAAATGGCAACAGTGGTATAATATAAAACAATAAATAATAATAGCATTATGCCATGACTAAATATAACACAGTAACAACAATAATGCTAATAATGATAGTGACAATAGTAATAGGAGGAAGATGGCAACGAACACCACAAAAAAAATAAATTAAAATCATGAATGGCATGCCCATAGTGACAAAACCGAAGACCATATCAGGTGAATAACATGGTATTTAACGGCAAAACAAAAGAAATATTTACAATGATAAATAATATACGGACGAGTAAATGAGTAAATAAAAATAGTCCAAATGTTTACCCTCATAATTTTTTAGATGGAGAAATGGTGTCTCGATTTATTTTTCTTGTCGAATTTGTGGTGATAAAGATTTGAAGAAAATATATAAATCAATATTTTGAAATAAAATCAAGAGAATATTTTGATAAAAAAATATTTTTGGTGGGTGATTTGAGCAAAGGAAATTAATTTTCCAAGCTCAAATTACTCAAGAAATGAAATAAGTTTTTTGAAGAAAAATAAATAAATTAAAACTTGAGAGAAAGAAAAAGAAGAACTTGAGAAAATCCTGAAAAACTTTTTTTTTTTTTTGCTGGAGAGTCAAAGGAAAAAGGCTAGGGAGAAAAGCAAATCCCCCTTGAAAAATAATTGCCGTTCCCTGAAAATGGAGATCACAATCCCTTTTGATTTGTTGGTCTTGGCTCAAAATAGAAAGAGATAGAAAATCTTTTTATTTTAGTTAATCAAAATTGACATAAAACGGTGAAAGAACCGGTCAAAACCGACTGAAAAAGAGACTGAAACTGCAGGAAAGCGACGGGTCCAACGGAAAACAGGTCCGCGTGGAGGGGGATGATCACGCGCAAGAGGCACGCGAGGGGCAGATGGTCGCGCGGTGAAGGGCACAGCGCATGTGCACGCGAGGGGTGCAGATGGTCGCGCGGTGGCCAATTGGCCACCACGCGGCCACTTTGGCCAAAAGATCAAAGTGGTCGCGTGGTGGCAATGGCCACCACGCGACCCATGTGGTAAAGTGGCCATGGCCACTTTACCACACATTAAAACCTTTTGATTAAATTATATTTTTTTTTTAAATCTTTTTTTTTTCTTTTTCCTTAAATCATTTTCCTTAAAATTTCTTTTTTAATTAAACTAATTAACTAATTCCCTTTTTTAATTAAATCAATTATTTAATTTATTCAATTAAATTAAAAAACTAATTTAATTCCCCTTTTTCAATTAAATTAATTAATTAATTCAATTCAATTAAATTAAATGACGAATTTAATTAATTTTTTTATTTTATCAAAATAACACTTTCCATTAATATTATTTTTGGAATTAAAATTAATAATAATTTTTTATGATAAAAAAAACGAGGGTCTCGACAAGGAAAACATCATTTTTGACACCTTTACCTGTAAGTCGGTATCATTTTCATCATCGGGTAATTTTGATTTTGGACCGCCTCAGGACCCGATGTCTACAGTTGCCCCTAATTTTGGGGAACTTAGAACCTAGATGCCTAAGTGAGCCAAAATTCAGAAAAGAAGGGAAGAGACACGTACCTGAGGCGATCGCTTTCCCAAGCTGGACTGGTTGTTGAAGTGGCTGTCGCCATGTTGTCGGTGTGTTGTCTATTGTTGTAGCGGTAATGCCATGATCGTGCAAACCCTTCGTAGAGTGGTAGTACCGTTGTCGTGCAAACATTCTGTAGAATCTTAGTACCGACAGCGTGCAAACCCTCCTGAAATTTAAAGCAGTTGTACCGAGATCGTGCAAACTCTCCGTGGAGCAGTAGTACCGTCCTCGGGCAAACTGTTTTGAAGTGGTAGTACCGTTGTCGTGCAAACCTTCCGTAGAATAGTAGTACCGGCAGCGTGCAAACCTTTTGAAGCAGTAGTACCGTTGTCGTGCAAACCTTCCGTAGAATAGTAGTACCGGCAGCGTGCAAACCTTTCGAAGCAGTAGTACCGAGATCATGCAAACCCTCCGTGGAGCAGTAGTACCTTCCTCGTGCAAACTGTTTTGAAGTGGTAGTACCGTTGTCGTGCAAACCTTCCGTAGAATAGTAGTACCGGCAGCGTGCAAACCTTTTGAAGCAGTAGTACCGAGATCGTGCAAACCCTCCGTGGAGCAGTAGTACCTTCCTCGTGCAAACTGTTTTGAAGTAGTTGTACCGTTGTCGTGCAAACCTTCCGTAGAATAGTAGTACCGGCAGCGTGCAAACCGTTTGAAGCGGTAGTACCGTTGTCGTGCAAACCTTCCGTAGAATAGTAGTACCGGCAACGTGCAAACCTTTCGAAGCAGTAGTACCGAGATCGTGCAAACCCTCCGTGGAGTAGTAGTACCTTCCTCGTGCAAACTGTTTTGAAGTGGTAGTACCGTTGTCGTGCAAACCTTCCGTAGAATAGTAGTACCAGCAGCGTGCAAACCTTTTGAAGCAGTAGTACCGAGATCGTGCAAACCCTCCGTGGAGCAGTAGTACCTTCCTCGTGCAAACTGTTTTGAAGTGGTAGTACCGTTGTCGTGCAAACCTTCCGTAGAATGGTAGTACCGGCAGCGTGCAAACCCCTTGAAGCAGTAGTACCGAGATCGTGCAAACCCTCCTTGGAGTAGTAGTACCGTCCTCGTGCAAACTATTTTTGGAGTGGTAGTGGTGCTGTCTATGAGCCCTTCGGTTGATTGTCTGCCCCTTGAGAGGTCTTTGGTTGATATTTGTTTTGATTGATGATTGAGCTGATGTTGATTTGATGATTGGACTGATGTTGGATTGATGTCATCGCTTGCCCTTTGTTGGTGCTAGCATCGAGTTTCTTTTTCTGCAAAATTTAGAAGGTAGATATGCAGGTATAAATGGTGAGCATGCATGTGAAATGTATGTGTCATGCAACAATGCATGATAAGAGTTCATCCGAGTGGAATCGGGGGCGTCAGCTGGTTTGGTTATCCGTCACAGTTGGCTTGATGCCCTCTGAAATTGCTTTCGAATTTTATGCCTCTAGGGGATTATGAGGTTCTCCTCTAGTACCTATAGTCATTATTTTAAGGTAGTGCGTCCCTCGTGGATTTTCACACTAGCTTTTCTTAGTGGGAGATGCGTCCTTGTCGGATTTTCACATAACCCTGTGCCTTATTTTTTGCCTGGAATGGACCCAACCCAACCCAGCGGCTTTTATTTATTTCATTTTTTGTAGGGCAGACTGCCTGTCGCCAGGTTTTCACCCTGCCCTTTGGCCTAACTTTTGCTTAGAGCGCCAGTCACGGTTTTCATCTCTAACGGCCCCTTTTTTTTTTTTGAGAGAGAGAAGTTGGAGTTGTTGCGAAAGATGTTTCGGGTATGATTGGCATGTGCTTATGTCTCAGATTTTGGTTGTATGAGCTTGGTTCTTTATTAGGAAGGTGCTGTAGGGTTGGCTTCACAGTAGGTAGCAAGATGAGTTGGCTGAAGTGCCTGAGTGGCAGAGGGTAGATAGTAACAATGTGCTGGCTTTGTGCCGGACTCAGACAACTTTGAGTGTGCAAGATGCGCTGCCCTGGTTACACTCATACATCTTTGCATAAATGCATATATTTCAATCTGATTTCATAACACATGATCACTATTTGGCATTAACTCGAAAAATATGGGACATCATCTAATCTCGGGATAGATCTTGAGAGCATCAAACTCCTGTTATCAATCAGCCCTCGCGGGTTTTCTTGATTGAATATTTTCTCTTTTTTTTTTTTTTAGCCTTTGCCATGGACCCTCTTTCAGTCCGTCAATATTAGTTGAATTCGCTTTCATCTTCATCTGCCGGGGGGATTGCTACTTCTGAGAGTGGCTCCTCTTGGTATCAAAGTCTTGGTCTTAACTCTTGTGCAGACTGGTTGAGGTGATGGGTTCCTTATTTGGGGCTTGAATATGAAGTTTAACGCTTGGTTTTTATTGGCTTTGGCGATTTGAACCCTGGAATGGTTGTTCAATGGTTGGGATAGGGTGACAGGTTGGGCTTGGACGATCTGGGATACTTTTGTTGGCCTTAGTAGTTCAAGCTTTCGAAATGGTTTTCGTCGGCTCGGATTGGATGGATGGCTCGGGGGTTAGCCCTTTTGGTCCCCTTCAGTAGCTAAGAAGAATGGCAATGTGCAGGCATGTGTAGATCAACGGGATTTGAACAAATCTTGCCCCCAAATAGCATTCCCTTGCCCCCTGACCAATTCTCTCTTTTCTTCTCTCTTTTCTTCTCAACCCAAATTTTTTTTTTTTTTACAACCCGATTTTTTTTTTTACAACCCAATTTTTTTTTATCCCAATTTTTTTTTTTTTACAACCCCAATTTTTTTTTTTACCCCCCCTTTTTTTTACAACCCCAATTTTTTTTTTTTTTGACAAATTTTGCTCAAGTCCTGAAGTTTATACATACGTGCACTTTTCATCTTAACCACTGTGACCATTGTTGTTCAATTTGGTCGGGCATTAAATTTTGGTAAGAAATTTGGTTATGAGGGTTTTGGATGGTTAAGGGTCAGTCATAATCGGTTTTGGGGTACACATTTCGAATGGGTCGATAGAAAAAGGTCATATGGCTTGGTTCTGATGGGTTGTATATTTCTCGTGGTGGTTTCGAGTTTTATTTGTCCGACTTTTGATGTAAATCTTGGAGCTTTATTTTATTTGGTCGCACCACATGCGACTCAGGTGTTGCGGGTGCGAAGAAATGGCTTTCAAAATTCGGTTCGTCATCATGTTGGCTCATGGAAGTAGTATTAATCTCAAGAATGTCCTTATCAATTTTCAGCATGTCATACCAGATCCGGGCAAAGGCTTTTTTTTTTATTATCTCTCAAGTTTTTATCTCACTTCAGGAGTCATAACAGATGCTATCAAGATTTTATTTGGATTCCCCAAAGTTTCGAGACTAGATGGAGTCGTATTAATTGGGTTAATGTCAAAATGAATGGATGCATCGTGATCATGAGAAATGAAATCGAAGAAATATCACACAAATAAATAGCAAAGACATTCAATTCATTTAATGAAAACTAGGATTAAGAGAGTCATTATTAAACAGTTTGAAAATAAAAAGAATATCTAAATGGATAATACCCTCTTGCTTCCACCAGCAGAGGCACTTTGGCTGGTGGCTCATCAGCGTCCACGGGAACTGTCTTCATCCTCCACCTAGGTACTCAATTTGTCTTCCCCTTCTCTTTTTGTTCTTCGGCATCAGACATTAATGCTTGAATACGATCTCTCAGGGGATGACAATAGTCTGTTCTGTGCCCTGTGTACTGATGATATGCGCAATACCAGTCCGTCCTGTGTCTAGACTGTCCTTGGCTTGGGGCAGGCCCAATTGGCAAGGGTTGCAACTTCCCTTTCTTGATGAGGCGGGTGAAGTGCCAAGATAATGGTCTGCCTGTGATAGTGAGGTGTTTTGGTGCCATTCCGATGGCTGAGACTTCTGCTACTCTGTCATTGCCCCCATTATCACTGATGTTACCATTGTGGCCTACTCCTAGACTTACAGTATCAACACTAGTACCGTCAAGAGGTGCTTGGGTTGTCGCAGCTGTGCCTGGCTTGAATCGGTTAAGTGTAGCTGCAGTAACTTGGGCTTGATGAACTGGTGCCACAACATCCAACCTTTCCTTAATTGTGGCCGACAATCTCTTTTCAAGCTCTTCAAACCTTTCATCAACTTCTTGGGCAATTAAGACACGAGCATCCTCCCCAATAGGTGACTTAACTTGTTTGACAATAGGGGCCATAGGCGGCTGCTTAGCCTTGGGTGCTATTTGAGCAGTGATACTTTCCATCATGGCCAATATTTTCCTTTCGAATTCCCCAAGTCTCTTATCTAGGTCTTGCACCGTCAAAGCACTAGTCCCTTGTGGTAATTCTGCCATTGATAATTGGTATGTCAGCAGTTGAGAACGATTCAAAATCCCAAACAGGCACTAGTTCTAGCAATCCAAAGGGCAGATATGTGCTCACTAGTCGGCCATCGGAATCTTTAGTCCACTTAGATGAATCTTTGATGGCTGAAAATTTAGATTGTTAGAATGATGCATGAATGCAATGCATGATCGTGGTATGCAGATAGTCCTTGGTGAGTGCGAGATCAATGGATTACCACAATACGATGAGATGCATGGAGGAAATTACATGCAGGATGGTATGTACATACGAAAAGAATAATATGTGGACGAAAAGACATATACACACACAGCATGAGATTATACACAGGATGATATGCACATGTGAAAAATAGCATGCAGCATGAGATTTATTTATATACACACATATTTATTTTATTGACATGCATGAATGACACGCAATGCATGAGCGACATGCGATGCATGAGCATGCTATGCAGTATTCACAACCACACGCAAGCAAGTAGATCCTTCCGACCTTATTTCTCCCACACACGAGGTCAAATAGTCCTTTCCTAGGTGGGCTTAGTCCATGGGTCAACGGGGGACCCAATGAACGCGCGATGTGCACGGTGAAAAACCGACAGCATAACGGTCTTAATCTAATAAACATGCGTATGAGTTTTGGCCATTAGGTATTTAGGCAATTCAACCAAATTAAGGTGGGCTCACTGGGGCATGAAAGCATTTGATGAGGAACCACTTAATTTGCTTGATTTTGTTTAATACGTGACGGCCCACATCACAAGCATCGTATTAAGGAGCATACCACCTAGTGAAAGTTTCTATTTGCCATTACATGGGCTTTGGTCAAGGTGATGAATTTTCAAGGCTACCCAAGCGTGGCCACTGCCAACGGGTCTAGCTCATCACGAGTGTAGCGACCGATCGGGTCTCCATTTGATATACAAAAAGGTACAAGGCTTGGACTGGTGATTATCCCTAATACTTCCCTACAATGAGTGAAAGTAGGGTCGTGCTTCGGGAACGCACCGAGGTAGAAAGGGACCAACTAGCGTAATTCTAAGGCTCTAAAATGAGATGCAAATTTGATAAGAGATAGAATTTTAAGTTTTAAAAACCCAATTATATTTTAACCAAAGCACTTTCGGAGTAAAGTCTCAAACACAAAGTCCCCAGTGGAGTCGCCACTGTGACGCGCGCTGGTGGCACCCAGCAAGGGCCCTCGCTTATGAATCCGCCATTGGGATTCGAGGTATTGGTTTGCGTCTTTTGATCATGGGCGCCATGAGACATCATCGGTGTATCCCTCCCAATAGAACATTGGGGAGAACAACCTAGTCTAATGACACCTAAAGGCACCTTTGAGGCATTTGGAGTCGCCACCCAATTTGCAAGAAATTGGGAAAAGGTTTCTCACCTCTAATTGTCTAAACCACAGATATGGTGTCCGGAACTTCCCTCTTATTTATGCTTTGGTTAATTATAAATGGATTTTTAACCTCTTAAAATTATATCTCTCATCTCATGCGATTGATGTGTTTTAAATTAAATAGCGCATTGCAAGCATTCAAAAAGCAATAAAGGAAAGCAATAAATAAAGCAGTAAAAGAAAGCGGTAAACACCCAAACACACAATTACAAAGGAAATAGGGGCAGAATACAACCCCAATAAAAGAAGATTAGAGACATAAATGGGGACAGAATACAATCCCCCAAAATAAATAAAGTTGCCCCAAAATTAATTACAAGGGCCCAAAATGAAAGAACATAAATTTAAACACTCATCCAAAAATGAAATAAAAAGACATACATAAATCGGGACATTATTTTAGGAACATTGGTTCCTTCGCACTTGTTCGAAATTTAGGAACATTTGTTCCTTCGTGTTAACTTAAAGAGGGTTCGAAGAGTCGTTTTGATTGTTTGAATGAAAACCGGGATGAGTGATCCCATTTTGGAAAAAATTGACTCTTCGTTTTAATTGTGATGTTTTTATTGTTAGGCCAAAACAAGGGACATTGGTCCCAATTTTATTAGTGAAAAACTCAATTTAATTGTAAAAGTATTTTTGTGACTTTTTATCTCACGCGTGCACAAATAAAATAATTATTTACAGATAAACACAACAAAACGATAGGGAATTAGAGAGATCTCACCGAACCGATGTGACCCTCCGCGCGTAGCGACCCATCCGGGGAGCCGCGGGGATACTCACATAACCCGACTCAAGTTAAATTTCAGACAGAAAATAATATCAAAAATATTAGTAATAATTCTAAAAATTAATCGAGTAAAGACGAAATAAATATTAGGCAAATTAATTTAATGAACCAGATAATTTACATGCAAGGTAAATTAAAATAAGTCATGGCAAAAATGAGGGTAGTGATAAAATAATGACAACAGTAACAAGAATATTAGAAAATAATAATAATAATAATAATAATAATAATAATAATAATAATAATAATAATAATAATAATAATAATAATAATAATAATAATAATAATAATAATAGAAATGATACATAACAAATAAAAAAATATAATAATAGCAACGATTAATTAATAATAAACACAAAATACATAAATATATAATAATAATAATAATAATAATAATAATATTAATAATAATAATAATAATAAATGTAAAAACAGAAAATAAGTTATTAATAATAATAATAATAATTTAGATGATAATACAGGTATGAAACAAACACATATTAGATAAAGAAATGGCAACAGTGGTATAATATAAAACAATAAATAATAATAGCA